>JAXCGZ010019204.1:0-15000 GCA_037179515.1 Halocaridina rubra
TGATTATTTTTTTTACAAGAAAAAGCTATTTTGTTTGGCTGAACAAACATTTAGTGACTTTATAGTAAATTCATGGACCAATTAAATTTTTTAAACATCAGTGCTTAAATTTTTATAATATAATCTCCTTGTAACTTGCAACAATCAGTGATTTATCTAAAGAAGTATTGAAAAAACAGTTTATAAGCTAAGAAGTATTAAATCATGAGTTTTCAGTTGCAATTGGAAGTAAAAAAAAAATGTGAGGTCTGCTAGAAGACTGTTCTTAGCTCTGAATTATATGTTCCTATAATGACAGTTTTACTTCCTGGCAAATGTTTTAAAATCTCTCATCTCGTTATGACAGGTTTTGTGTATTGCAGATCATCTATTGTGAATTTATTTAAAAAAAAAAAAATTTGTCACATGCCCAAAGTGTTCCAGATGTTATTTTTGTTTATTCTTTCTTTTGTTTTAGATAAAATGCAACAGACAGGTAAATCTTAAATTCTAAAGCTGGGTTTACCCTAATATTTTCTTTGTCTATTTTTTTTTTTTTTTTTTTTTAAAGAAGTCACATATCTGGTAGTCAGTGGTCAATTAATTCTTTTGTTTTATTAAAAAAAATATCATTTAGCACTATGAAATTTCCTTCCTATCTTGTTTTCTTTATCAAAATTTCTCAATTACATATAGTCGAATTAGAGAAAGGAGCAAAGTCACAGCCTAAAGACTGTGCCAGCTAATCCATCATATTTTCTAAGCAACTGCTGCACCTTAGCACTGAGTAATAGACCTACAGCCTATGCCAGCTTGATAATATGTTCAGTACTAGCAATACTTCTGAAAAATTAGTATTTTGTGTTTTATGTTTAATTACTATCTTGCACTTAATTAAAAACTAGTTCCATTACGTGTGCTTCAACAACCTACAGTCAAATATGAGTTAAGCCTTTTATAAGTAATTAAGAACGGACTGCACTTATGGTTATATTGAAGCAACTGCTAACAAACACTGTGAAGCTGACAGCACAAAAAAAGCCTATCCATATATAAGGAGATAACACAATTTTTTCAGACATATAGTCTCTTATAAACAATGTTGAATCCCTTATTAATCAAGTGTAGCTACTTCATTTCATTTATGAAAAGCTTTTCAAACGATATGCAACATGAAGAGTATACAGGGGATATACTTATTAATAAATAAGTTTTGATCATTTTCTATAATTTAGGCCACAGATAAAAGCAGTGTCGGTCAAAGTAAATCCTCTTCATACACCAAGATCGCAGGTATACCAACAGATAAACAATTTAAATATTTGGACTTAATCTTAGATGGAATATATCATCAAAAATCTGCAGCTATTATATTCCAAGAAATTAAAAGTTCAATGTATTATAGCTTTTCAGTCCGAAAGATTACTTGTTCTCATTATAAACCTCACACTTTTATTTAATTAGAACAACACATACATTTTAACATGCAACAATGGATGCAGTACTTACTTGAGGCGTGATAATCTGGTACTGGGCACTAGAAGTAACAGTGTTAATAGATTCTCCAGCAGGATTAACTTTGCTACTCATACTTGTAGATGGCACCAACGCTGCAGAGCTGATTTTGAAAGGGGTGGTACCACGAAGACTCAAGGGAGGTGGTGGTCTCAGAGAAGAATCAGAAGCTGACACTGCTACAGAGACCGGTGTACTATTAGCCAGCTGCACCATCATACGAGCTCCAGGCAGTATAGGCCCAAATGGCATTGGACCAGGCCGAGCAGTATTACCAGGTGCAGGAGCTCTAGTCAATCGAGGTAAGCCTTGTAAACAGGGGCTGACGGGAATCGATACCATCGGAGGTTTTTGCGAAGATATTGTGGGGGCTACCATTTCCGTATCCTCTTCTTTTTCTTCTTTCTCCGGCATGCGCTTTGGGCGACCTTTCCGATGATGCATGCCACCTTCTGTTCGGTGGGCGTAAGTTTCATTGAGCTGAACGACAGTGAGATAGCGATCGTATTTCTCGTAATTTTTTTCTCCCGTAGAATCAGTGATAACCACTTCAGCTTTTTGGTGACTACCGTCTCGAGAGACCTTAAGTTTTATGTGCTTGGTGATATCCCACCTCCAGTTTGACTTGTAACCACATTCTGAGCAGTTATATGGCTTTTTGTTATAATGACCAACTATGTGTACGTGAAACCTCGATGCTGTCGTAGCCCAGAAACTACACTGAGGGCACCGGTAAACTCTCTTGCTATAAATGTGGGGGCCCTGAGGAGTATCACTTTCAATGTAATCTACTGCCATTTCTGGACTTGCACTTCGGGAGTCTTTGTTGGAGTATCTAGAATATCAGATGCACCATCTCTATATTCACCCTCACTATCATCATCAGGCTCCTCTTTACTTTTATTCTCTAATGGCTGTTGTTCTACATCTTCAACAACTTTAAATTTATTCCATACAAAGACTTTATTTTCCATTGGATGTTTATTCTCTTCAGTGGAATCTAAAGTACCTTCATCCTTTCCATCATCTTTATTGGGAATCTGTATTCTCTAGATTTGTATCCTCCATGTACCCATCCTGATATGAATTGTTACAATCATCATCAAACTCATTTTCTTCATCGTCATCATCATCATCGCCCCCATCTTGTCTTCCAGTACTTAACTTCCTTCCAGAGTCCATAATCTGATTTTTTCGAGCTTCTGGACAAAGCTTCAGATGGTTCACGAGATCATCGGTCGTTTTACAACGATGACGACAAAATTGACATCTGGTGGACAAGGAGGCCGAAGCATAAATATTCTTTGCGCTCAAATGTAGTTTCTGATGTCGCACAGACTCTGATAAACATTTAGATTCATGTCCGCAAAACTGACAAACAAGATTTTGAACATTAGACGTTGATATTTTTTCTTGCAATTTCTCAAGGAAAGATGCATTCTTTTTCTTCCCGGCATCCTTTGAAGGTGAAGGCTCCTTTGAATGAGGAGCTTGTGATTCATAATTAGGTTTTTGACTCAGACCTACTTGATCCTGACCAAGGTCTTTGCAACTTCCCTTATCTTTACCACGCTCTTTAAAGTCCAAAGTTAGACCACAATTTGCAGCCTCATTTTTAGACTTTCCAACAGTATCAGTGGCAGACCCTCTTAACGGCTGAGGATGTTCTACTACTTGTTGATAAGAGTCACTGTGCTCTTTGGCTGTTCTTGAAGTCTTTAGCAGTTTTTTGGTTTTTTTTGAACAAATTTCAGATTTGGGACCATGAATACTGTGTACCTTTTTCTCATGCCGAGAAACTTCATTTTTAAAAGCTGCTTTAAAGGAACAGTAATGACATTTAAAAGTTTTGATATAAACATTTCCATGACGATGAACAACATCATCGGGATGAATAAAATCCTCTTCGAAATTATGCCTCTCGTTAAGCTCTTGAAAAAATGTGTCTTTTACTTTTGGTTCCTTCATTTTTTTAAGGGTAATTTTAATCTTTGGCTTCTTGCGCCTAGGTTCACCATCATCACCTTCAGCATTGATATGAGAGTCTTCATTTCCTCCCATGTCTATATTTGAAACACGAAAGCTATTGCCATTATGATGACTTTCAGTGCTCATCGGAGAGTCAGGATCATCAAATCCTGGAAGCCTAAGGGCATCAGGATGCTCGTCTCTTTCTAATCGTAACATTTCCATCTCCTGATCATCCGAGGTACAATCTGCAGGATCGCTTATCCCGATAGTTCTCCTCAATTCTCTTTCCCTTATTTGTTCAGGTGTTAAATGATGATTGGAAATGTGCACTGTGAGTGACTGTTTAATTTGGGCAGTGAAATTACACATATGGCATTTATATTCTCCGCAATCTTCAGTGTGATTCTTCATGTGACGGTCTAAATTCCAGCGATATGGAGTTCTAAAGTCACAAAATTCACATTTCAAAATGGGTAACTGATGATATTTCATGTGTTTTGTGTATCGTCCTTTAAGATGCGTAACGTAATTACACTTGACGCATCTAAAAAAGCGTCGTTTAAGGTGCAAAGTCGTTTCGTGTCTATTGAGAAGCTTGCGGCTATGACACACATAATCACACTGTTCACAGTTATACATCTTTTTATCACCATCCTTGCTGGGAGACTCTTCCTCTTCCCAAACTCCTCATCCTCTTCCTCAGCATCCCACATATCTTCACTTCCATCACAGCTTTTTGGTGACTTTCCAGAAGAACTTCGAGATGATTTCCCAGGAGAAACACTGCATCTAGGAGATTTCAGTGATGACACTTTTGCTTTAGGAGACTTAGAATGCTTTTTACTGAGGCCATCACTACAGTCTTTTTGACGAATTTTCAGTTTATGAACCATGCGGGCATGACGAATTAACTTCTGATGGTTCTTAGAGGCATAGATACAACGGGGACATTCAAAAACCCTCATGCGTTCCCCATGCTCATCTCTAAGATGATACAGGTGCTCTCGGGGGTTCTGAGTACTGAAGCCACAATGCAGACAGGAATAATTACGCTTCAAACGGCACTGGGGAAGAGTTTTAGAGTTTGTAGGTTTCCCTAGAAAATTGGGATATTTTTCACTGAATTCTACAATTTCTTCAATTCCCTTATTATTTTCACCTACATTCAAACATATTTCACTGGGTGTATTGGCATCCGCATGAAACATATCCAAAACGGAATTATCTTTTTCATCCATATTCTTACAATCTCCAAGATCAATGCTCTCTCCCTCCCTATGTACTGGGGAGACAGATTTGCTTACGATATTCATTTTGTCATCTTCAGGACAATAAACATCCGATCTTTCTGCCAGCTCATTATCAGATTTATCACACCCTGTTTCTTCGTTATTGGTGGACTCTTTGCTAGGGAGATCCTGAAGAACTGAATCATTTTCAATACAATTCTCACTTGAGGCCAAGGCAAGGTCTTTGACATCATTAACTTCCCCTGCACTATCTTCATGAATACTACCACTAGCATCGCTGTCTTTTTCAACCTCGATCTCTTGGTTGGGAATTTTTTCCAAAATCACTGCATTTTTTTTTTCATTAGCTGAAGTCTCTTCAGTATTACTGCATGTGTCAATGGGAAGAAATTCTGCAACCAATTTACCTTCATCATCTGACTTCTGATGACTACCTTCTACTGCATCAATTTCTTCAATCATGCTATCTCTATTACATTCCTCACTGACTACTGCCCCCTCATCTTGCACCTGACTGGAAAATGCATTCTCCGTGTCCTCCTCCTGAGATGCATTTTCTTCTGAGTCACCCGTTTCTTTGCTTTCATCGGGATCAGTTCCAGGTTCCAGCATTGTCCTAAAAAAATAAGAAAAAAATAATTCAAATAGAAACCACATACGCCTATGTGTATGTGTGTGAATGTGCAATGGCTTACAATAGTGATTTAAAACTGTACATAGGGGTCAAATATATTGTACTGCAATTTATACAACATTTGAATCATCAAAAAAGCACCCCTTTAAAAAACTGCAGTTCCATAAACCTGATGCATAAATGTGACCTTCAGATTATACACAAATAATAATAATAATAATAATAATAATAATAATAATAATAATAATAATAATAATAATAATAATAATAATACCAAAAATTTGAGCCAAGGTTTGTCACTGATCCTATAATATAAATATGATTTAATTCTGTTTAAACATTTTAATTTTGAGGTTAAAAATATCACTTTAGACTTTTCTCAAAGTATGATCATATGCATAAAATATAACTGAGTTCAGATTTACTGGACATATGGTTAAATATGCACTTGAAGAAGTGTAATTTTTCACACAAATAGAGCAAGAGAAAATAAAAAATGCATTTCTTTATCAATTATTTGGCATGGTCAAAGTAGTAAGGCAAGGCGAAATACTATAAATATGTAACATTAAAAATTCAGACCTGTATCTATTCTCTGTACTATGAGCCTCACAAAAGAACAACAGACACAGAAACACCTGAAATTTCTTTATTTTCTGATTCATTATGAAAAGTTAGTTTCAAACATATAAAAGCATCTTTGTTGACGCAATACTGAAAGAGTAATGGAAGCCTATAACCAAATAATAATACAATAGCCCCAAATCAGGAAAAAAATTGAAATCCTGAACTGGTGTAATTGTAAATATTTTGTATATATTGTATTAGCAATTTTTCATAAGTCTACCAAAGGAGCATCAGTGACTTTTTTCAAAACATCTGAAAGGGGCATCTGGAAACGTTTCCTATTGCTGGATGATTTCACACAGCATGATCTCTTAGGATATCAAACAGGTGTAAATATAGAGATGTTTCCTCAGTTAAATAATAATAATAATAATAATAATAATAATAATGAGCAACTTTAAAAAAAATGTGATGAAATTAGTTATAATAAAGACAATAACTAATACTGAAGCAGCATTCATTCTAAATTTTTAATGGCAAGTCATGGTGGGCAAAATCTGTAATTCACGGTAAGAAGATAATTTTCATTACCATAGGAAACTTCTTTCAAAGTATATTAATATTTCAATATAAATGTATGCAAAAAACATCATTCCTACGTTCTTGGAGTTATCAGAAAAGGCTGGACAATTAAAAACACATACGAGAAAAACACAACACACTCCCTGAGAGCTCTGTGGGCAAGCTTGGGATCAGCAGTGGTCTTCCTTAGTAAGGGCTGTTCAACCAGGCAGAATAGGGAACATCAACAACAACAAAACTTTTATGCTTCAAGACACGAGATTCACTGGATTTAGAGAGTAACCCACATTGAGAATGCTAAAGAGAGTATACATACAGGTTATCTACTTCTTTCATGTTTGTGCATTACAGTATTTTCTTTAATGAGTGTTTTAGTTAGAGTAGTTTTGGAAAAAAAAAATTATCCTTTTGGTGTAGTAGTTAATTTTTTTATATTGCAGAAATTTCAATAAAACCAAATTACAGGTATGAACTATAATAAAAATAATTAAATTAAAAAACAATACTAGCAATAATAATGAACATTTACCTACAACTTGAAATAAATCTGACACCAACCCCGAGTTTGCAGTAACTCTGCATAGTAAGAAACAGTGATTCTACACCCAAACATTTGTGAAATGCAGTCACTTTATTTCTTAAGGAAAATTATAACTATTTCTGGTCACTAGATAGTTATACTCAGATAGGTTGAAGTGAAAGATGTAGCATTTCTGGGGGGTTCCCCATACTAGGGTTCTAACTGAGATTATAATCACACCTACACAAGAGATAAAATTATTGGTTTCTTAAGCTAGGATTAGTAATTATAGCAAAAACACGTAAGAAAAATTGAGAGTAATTGTTATTCCGTGTTCTCTCCTGTCAGGAACAATTTTCATAAAAAATTTTCATATCCCAACTGGGATACTTTTGCAAGATCTAGTCTAGTCATAATGTTTGCAGCCCCTGGTGACCACTACTAAAAACTGATAAACACATCATACAATACCATGTGTTATATTCCCCCAATACCCAAGGAGCAAATGTAACCCAACTTCATGTAAATAAGCTTAACTTGAAGTACATTCAAGAATGTTAAATAATCATCCTTTAGTATTCCAGATCCTTTCAGCTCAGTAGGAGTGGTCGTATGCTGCGACCCAAATAATCTACTTGCATATTATATCAATATGTAATATAGTTGGTAAAGGTAGTAAGGAAGGATTCAACCAAACTATATGTGTAAGAATAGCATAATGTACAATGCGTTATTTGGTAATATTGTACCATAAAAAGCCATAAATTGAAAGCTCCGAAACTTCAAGCCATCCGGAAAAGGGTATAATGAACATGATCAGATAATACTGTATAAATTATGAGTAGCTGTATTTAAACTTCCTACCCTTCTGAGTATGACTTCTCCCTTCAGAATATGATAAAAGAAATATTACTCTATACATACTAAGACATAGGCTTAAATTTTCTCAATGCATCAATTACAGTATTAGTAAGAGGAGTCTGGAGTTAGCAACTTTTCCACTCAATAAATATCATAGCAGCCCACTTATATATAGTAAGAGGTTCCAAGTAATGAGATGAGACTTTAAAAACTTTGAAGACGACTACCGTTTGCAATTTCAGTACTGGTAAATATGATGCCCACCTCCATCCACTCCTACTATGGACTAAATATTTAAAATTCTGAAACCGTCTACCTATTACATAGTCTACATTATAAACACTGCCATCAACAAAATATGAAAAAGTTCCCTAAGAAAAGTTTCAGTTTCTTTACTGCTATAATGCAAAGAGGCAGGATATTAAGCCTCTGTGACCATATACCCTGTATATTCTAATTACAGACTCAATTGCAATGTTAGGTCAAACCATAAAATAATGTATTTGTAAGTGCAGATAGACCTTACCAAAACAACAGTTATATTTATGGGTTAGAATGGATAATGTAAGGTTGTTTAACCATGAAGAAATCTTACTTCTTACCACGGTACAAAAGCATATATGATTGGACATTATCAAATGATATTCAATGCCATACAACTAATTGTATATATATATATATATATATATATATATATATATATATATATATATATATATATATATATATATATATATATATATATATATATATATATATATATATATATATATATATATATATATATATATATATATATATATATATATATATATATATATATATATATATATATATATATATATATATATATAAAATTTTAAAGGAACAGTTGCAAACTAGCATTTAACTTGAGCTAAACATATAACATGTAATTTACATAACCATTTTTATATATCCTCTAAACAGCAAAGGCCACTAACTGACTAGCTTCATGCTAATACCCTTCATTCCCTCCAGTAGCAATTTTTGGAGCATATTATGAGATTATATCCTGACACAGGTAGCTATTTTCTAAGATTCCCAATACTGTACTAAAACTTGAATTGCATAAAAGGTGGTGCGCTTTCATTGGTGCTGAAGAGTTGCAATGATACTTTGGTGATATCTCCTGCATCCCTTAAGGATGAATTTGGAGTTTTCCTCAATCATTGAGTGTCAAGGTTACTTGACAGCCACCTACATATCGCTCTAACAGCTCAATATATCATTATTTAATTTTTCTTCATTGTAATCCAAAGTATTCATTCCATTTTTGGTCTGCATTTCCCATCATGCTCACTTGCACCACCAGTTTGAACACCCTACATCTAATATACAGAACAATAATTCACTTATCAAATTAGATAGTTCTTAAAAACTTCAACTCGGGCTACATAACTCACCTGCTGGTGCAAAATGACTAAAGTGTGCTATAAATGTGTATGTGAGCACATAATACCACGGCTTCAAAATGATATCTCAAATGTAATTCATGAACACAATGGTAGAATGACATGGATGCAAGTCCTATTTCAAGTTTACATAAAAATAATATTTGTTAATATCATAAATGTTACAAGGTTTTAGCTTAAAATATAAGCTTGCTTTTACACCTAACCTTACATAAGAACTTTGAATACAAAATTTCAGTAAGGATCGACTGAAAGTAGATTCAGAAGTACTTGTATACATATTTAAAAGAATTTTGAGATCGTTTCAGTATGGCACTTTATACAAAATATTGCCTATATAATGCAAAGTACTGCAACATCACATTTCTAATCAATTTAATAGAGCATATTATATTTCTGACATTTGTCTTACAGCTATTTTCACGTTCTACATAAAGCAGTTTTAATTCTTTCACTATAGTGACAGAACCAATACGGACTCCACATATTTAATGCCAAGTTGACATGAATTACAGCACAAAGAGCTATTAATGTCCAGTCACTCTTATCCCCAATATATCTTGAAAAAGGATTTACAGCCAAACCACCCTGGACAGTGTATTGGTATTGCCAAAGTGGTGCCACATACAGTACATTCTATAAAAACTTATGAGATGAAGAAAAACCTATAATTTTTGGTGAGTCTCAGCTGCAGATCTTGTGCAATGTTAAAAGAGCAATACTGTAGTGAAAATGTAGTCATGGTATATAAATACTGTACTATACTCTTAAGTTATGGCTTTAGTAAGGGAGCCCTAAGATTCAAGACAGCAGATGCAGTACAAAGCATTAACTCAATATATCAGAAACATTTCCATCAAATATTTTTAAAAAAATTCATATTTGAGATAAAATATAAGAAAAATTGGTATTCTCTGCCATTTACTTTCATCGAAGTTTTACATTTATGTAATAAACATGGGCAATATGCTTATTTACGGAGAATATATATATATATATATATATATATATATATATATATATATATATATATATATATATATATATATATATATTCTTTTTTGTGTGACATCAGGAAGGGCAAGCAAAATCTCTTTCCTCGGGCATGAGAACAAAGATATATAAAGTAAAGAGAAACAGAGATGGGGAGTGTTGTGACCTCTGGTAGTACACATAGTTTTATGATTCTTAAGCATTATAATACAGTTAAAATATACCACAATTCCATACTTAAAATCTTTTGTTAGGCATCTAACAATCAAGATCCTCTCTACGGTGGACAAAATTTGTATATGTAAAACAAATAGCCTTATACATTTCTACAGGTAATGAAGAAGCATTTCATTACATAAATGGTATATTAGGTAGAATAACGTACAGTATTTGGGCCTACTATTAACTTATTATTATAGTCATATAAAGATCTTAGAACTGAGGAGAAAGTAAAATCATAAAATAGTGATAAAAGAATGTATTCTGAACTTGTTATTAAGCTGGTAAATACAGTATAAACAACATCATATGGGAATTTAATAATACAAATACTCTTACGTTTGAGACAACTTTATGTATACTGTATATACTATTTCCAGCTTACAAACGAGCTAAGTTCCAGAACTCTATTTGTAAGTTGTGTTTAGGTAAAGGAATTTACTGTACAGTACATATACATGCAGTATTGAACAGTTCTTAGGTTAAAGACACCTACTACATAAAACAAAGTATACAGTATTATTGACTTTTAATACAGTAATAATAATGTAATAATACAGTACAGTACAATAATACATGAGTAGATTTTTGTTAGACCTTCTGTGGTGTAGTTGCTAGCGCCTTGGCACAGTAATTGTGTCCTAGGTTCAAGTCCCGGTTGGGGTAAAAATTATATATATATATATATATATATATATATATATATATATATATATATATATATATATATATATATATATATATATATATATATATATAAATTATTTATAAAACTGTATTAGTGGGATACAGTGAATGTAAATAAGGTCTTTCTTTTTCACATTATAAGTAATAAAATTCCTAAACTTAATGCTTGTAATCACAATGATTTTTCTTGTCTATGCTATTATATTGAACATGCAAGAATATAAATAATTTTTACATAATGACCATTTCTGCGATTTTTTATATAATCATTTCATACTACATACATTATGGCAAAATTTAAAAGTATTCTTGAAATGCCATGGTTTATAGTTCTGTACTTTAAATACTTTAGCAACAGGTACCACCTCGTGTGTATGGGTATTGAAAGAAAGCTGTCGGATAGGTTAGAGCAGAGAGTATGGAGTTGGTTTAGACACATGGAAAAAATGAGTGATGAACGAATAGCAAAGAAAAAGTGGAGTGCAGAAGTGATAGGAGTTAGGCCATGAGGAAGACCTAGAATGGGACGGACGGCTGGATGGCGTGAAAAGGGCATTGGATGCAAGTAGCAGGGAATAGTGTGTGCAAGAGATAGGATTGAGTGAAGGAAGATTGTGTATAGGTGATACCAAAGCAGGGTGGTAGGAGGAAAATGTGGTATGCTTGGATTGTGGTGAATGTGTTTCTTGGCTTGGTCACCCCCATACAAGGGGAATGGGGCCAGCTAAATGTATAAATCACCTCAACAAAATTTATTTAAACAAGAATAATCCTTTGCATTCCACTGAATGTCATGAAAGTCTATTAAATGATGATGAGCAAAGGGACTGGGAAGCCCATCTGTATTTTCTTCATCCACAACGAGTAAAGGAATTTTGTTTTCTTTTATGGGGAATATGGCTTTTATATGCAGATAAAGCACTTACTGCAATGATATTTATTTCCAATTTTTCCAGTAACTGTATATATATCAGCTTCAAGTGCTCTGTACCTCAATTGGCACGCAATGAGATAAGGAGGTGAGCTGCAGGCAAACCCACACTTTGAAAATGTTTTTTATTAAATAATTTAACTGGGACACAAGGGGGTTTGTTATAACTTCTTTGTATCTTGACATATTCTGTGATTCATGTGACGATTAGTAGGCTTTCCCTAATGATTGCTATTCCCATTTTATAGTTTTGTTTTGTTTTTTAAGAAAAGTTGCCTTAAAAATGTAAATTATAAGGTTATTAAGCTAGGAGAGAAGTTGGTCTCAAATTCCAAACAGGGAGCTTCTATCTCTCTCTCTCTCTTTTCATAACCAGGGAGAACCCCCACAGCATGGGCCTTCAATTGCATTCTACTAAAACTCTAACAATTTCATAAATCCTTCATCTGCCGAATTCTCTAAAACGTAGAAGTTATGAAATATTGTAAACAAAGTTCTTCCAAGTGTCTGATATTCAGACTAGCGAATTAAACAGCTCGCCAAGAGTCATAAGTAAAAATATTTAGCTTGAGAATAAAACAGCATTAATAGTATAGTTTTTTTTTTTTTAATACAGCATTCAGTCTCTCCGTGAATAGTAAATCCTGGACTGTACTGCGTTTGTAAACAATGCCCTTCCCCCAAGCCAAGGAGGGTTGCCTTTTGTAAACAAGTAACAAAACCCAAGCCTTTGGCATTCTTACAGTCATCAGTGAAGACCTTTACAAAACAACATAAATCTCATTCGTACTCTAAAAATGCCAAGTACGGTGATTGGTTCTTGGATCAACCACTCGGCATTATTGCTTTACAACAAGTGATATCGCATTTTTATACGCAGGTATGGCTAAAATACGAACAATCAGCTGTTGGACTCTTCCCCCGGCCATCCCATCGAATCCATAACCCCCAAATAGGGTTATACTCCCGAACCCCTCCATCAAGATGATCACAAATAGGTTCCCTCCCTGCCAGCCGCACAACCCCTTCGACGCCACGTTCACACAAAACCAAATCCATCCGTGACGATTATCCAGCAATAAACCAATGTCAGAGTAACGCATACCTAACCCAACTTCATAATGATTACGTGTGAAGCCATAAAAATGACGGGCAACGGCCATGGCCATTCTGGATATCACCCACTTCAAGCTGGTGTTGGGCCGCCTTGGCTGGCCGTCTCTCAGGTTTGCAAAAGGTTCATCAAGATTGAATAGAACAAAGTCTTTGATTTGAACGTGTCAGACCGAGGCCACCTTGACAACGCAACGCCGCGGGGTTTCCTGGTACTCACCTGCGTAATTTCCAAGAAGAATCAAATCCGTTTATGAATCCATGGACGCGATATCACATTAAAACTTATGGTATATTCTGACCGGGACGACTTTAGCGAGATCTAGTCTAGTAATGAAATGTTGGTGTAGCCCCCTGGCGGCCACTGCCTCAACCAGCGCAAGAACAACACTCCCGCACAGCTGTCGCAGCCCCTCCTCCATGGCCCCAATACCGTCTCACCCCCCAAAGGCTTGATAGAGAAACACATCCTCCTCCCACCCTTCTTCATGTTGTATTTGCCGGCTCATTCCACGTCAGAGAAACACCCTCCGCATCCCTCACAACTATGATAAGTTCATCTTCTAATAGACACAAGACGGGTTCTTGGGGCTAGAAAGCCTGACGTAGAACCTTACCTCCCGTATGGAAAACTAAAAGGTCTATTTTGGGGAGTCAGCAACGACGCCCTCCTATGAAGTACTCTTTGCCCTTCGAACTGGGTTGAGTCGCATGACATCGCGTCGCCCATTGACATCCTCTGTGCTTAGGGTGGTGTCGCCTTTAACAGACATCCATATTTTACTTTGTGGGTATTCCTGATTATATCTTATCAGGAGCAGCTTATCTCTGCCCTAAAGCTTAGTATTTATTCTGGTACAATCTTCACGAGTTATATTACAGTAATCAATATGATTTGGTCGGTGTGTAGATGGTTGGAAGAATTATCTTCACTGCTTCGGCCATACTCAAATTCTTGGCGTGCAGGAAAGACGAAACCTTACTGGTGCACGGACGGACGGCAACCTTAATATAATCATGGCATGGCGTTTTAAAATCGATGAGCAAGTAGCACTGCTCTAACATTGGTAGCTTAGTAAATATTCTACGATTTTTATCTAGGAAATCTTATATTTTACTTATTAATAATGAGCTCCTCCTAACATTGAAAATGCATAATAACCTTTTGTTTTGAGCTTTTGTCGTTTTGTATACATCGGCATTCCATAATACTGTTATTTGTGCGTCCCTACGCAGCTCCGAAAGCTTTTTCTTTTCTTTTCTTTTTTTTTTTTGGAACATTCCTCTTATATCAGTGGTGCTTTGCATTTACGTCTAGAATATGCATTTTCTCTGTGAGTAAGAGCAAAGTACCTTCAATTTTTGCTGCCCTTGTTTAAAGTGTAAGTATAGGCACTATGTCGCCGTCTTCAAAATGAGAATTGAAGTTCTTTTCCCGTGAAGAAAATTTATAAGGCGTCTGAGTGTTGCTATATATATATATATATATATATATATATATATATATATATATATATATATATATATATATATATATATATATATATATATATATATATATATATATATATATGAGAGAGAGTGTACGGGCTTAATGCTCTTCCCTGCATTTAACTCACACACACACGCCTTAGACGCACTTGGGTGTATGTATCTAATTGTCCTTACGGGAAAGAACCCTGTTCTTGTAACTTCCCGTCTCCTGATCGGTTCCATTTTTAGTCTCATCGACACGTATCATATTT
>JAXCGZ010019204.1:20000-30000 GCA_037179515.1 Halocaridina rubra
TGTATATATATATATATATATATATATATATATATATATATATATATATATATATATATATATATATATATACATATATATATATATATATATATATATATATATATATATATATATATATATATATATATTTTTTTTTTTTTTTTTTTTTTTTTTTTTTTTTTTAATGAGTGTGACACCGGGCCAGGCAAAACTGCCCTCATCAATAATGGCTCGGGCACGATAAAATACCAAGACGAAGGAAAAGAAAAAGGTTAAGGACAAGGCAGAGATGAGGTAATGTCACACAAAGGAAAACGACAGACAGAAAAAACAGTCAAAGTACAGAGGACCCAGAGATATGGAGGACTATGCCCTGAGATGACGATAGATCTGCTTTTTGAAGGATGATAGGTAATAAGAATTAAGAAAGACAGAAGGAGGAAGAGAGTTCCAGAGTCTGAAGATAATGGGAAGAAGCAGTCATTGCACCGGTCAATCCACAAGCTACAAATCTCTACACACCACCTGTGAGATGAGGCCGCTTAGCGAGTGTTACGCGGCCTCGGCAGTGGGGGAAGGGATGCAACTCGCCAACTCATCAGAGCAGCGATGGAAGTAGTCGTGATAGAAAAGAGAAAGAGAAGATACCTTATGGCGAAGAGAGAGAGAATCCAGATTAGAAGTAAGAGAAGGATCATTAATGAGTCTGACTGCCTTAGATTCAACCCTATCAAGGAGATAAGTATAAGAAGAAGCACCCCAGATGTATGAGCAGTATTCTAAGCAGGGACGGATAAGACCTTGATATATTTTAAGTAACTGTAAAGAGGAAAAGTTACGACTAAAACGAAACAAAACCGCCAATTTTTAGGATGAAGATTTAAAAATTTGGATTATGTGATTCCTCCAAGACAAGTTAGAGGGTATATGGATTTCTATGTTGATAGAATTAAGAGGATAAATTTCATTAGTTTCGAAGATAATAGGGGTATTAGGAGGAGAAGAAGATAATGATATAGCCAGAGACTGTGTCTTGGAGACATTGAATTTAACTAAACTTTGAGTGCCCCACTCAGATACTCTGCAAATCGGAGTTGAGAGTAGAAGAAAGAGTGATACGAGACTGATTACGAGTAGCAGATGAAGGTTGTGAAGAAAAGGCAGAGGAAATGTGAAGGGCAGAATCATTAGTAAAGGCATGAAGAGGAGACGAAGATGGGGATTGTAGAAGAACATTGATGAAGAGAAGGAACAGGGAAGGTGAAAGAACAGAGCCCTGTGGAACACCACTGGTAACAGAGAAAGGGCTAGATGTCTCACCATCAACAACTATACATATAAAACGGTCAGTAAGAAAACTGGAAATCAGAGAACAGAAAGTATATATACATATATATATATATATATATATATATATATATATATATATATATATATATATATATATATATATATATATATATATATATATAAATATATATATATATATATATATATATATATATATATATATATATATATATATATATATATATATATATACATATGTGTGTGTGTGTGTGTATATATATATATATATATATATATATATATATATATATATATATATATATATATATATATATATATATATATATATATATATATATATATATATATATATATATATATATATACAAACACACACAATTAGGTAATCACTCATACACACACACAAAATATATATATATATATATATATATATATATATATATATATATATATATATATATATATATATATATATGTGTGTGTGTGTGTGTGTGTGTGTGTGTGATTACCTAATTGTGATTACCTAATTGTGTTTACGGGAAAGAGCCCAAAGCTCGTATCTTCCCGTCTCCTGATCGGTTCCATTTTTAGACTTAGTGATACTTATCATACCTGTCCTTAAAACTATGGATTGAGGTAGCATTAACTACCTCCTCGCTTAGCGAATTCCAATTATCAACTACTCTTACACTGAAAAAGTATTTCCTTACATCCTGCAAACAAGTTTTCTTCCGAAGCTTCAAACTATGACCTCTAGTTCTAGAGCCAGCCATATCGAAATATCGATCCCTATCCACTCTATCATAACCATGAAGGAATTTAAAGACTGTCACCATATCCCCCCTTACTCTTCTAGCTTCGAGTGATGGCAAGTCTAATTCCCTCAGCCTCTCATCATAACCGAGATTGCGTATTTCTGGCACCAGTTTCGTGGCATGTCTTTGAACTTTTTCAAGCTTAGCTATGTGCTTTTTCAAGTGCGGATTCCAAAAGGGGGCTGCATATTCGAGTTTTGGCCTCACATAGGTTACATAAATATTTCTGAACATTTCCTTGTCCATGTGCCTGAAGGCTACCCTTACATTTGATAAGAATGCATATGCTGCCCTTACTACGCCATTTATATGTATTTCTGGAGACAAATCTGCCAATATGTTTACTCCTAGATCTCTCTCATTTTCTGTCTCCTGAAGTTGTACTCCAGCCACCGAGTAGTCAAGCTTGGGCCTTCTTGCACTTGTACCCATTCTCATTACCTTACATTTTGAGGTATTGAATTTCATTAGCCACTTTTCTGACCACTCATGCAGATTATTTAGATCCTCCTGAAGTTCTCTACCATTGTTCTCGTTTTTTACTTTCTTCACAATCTTTGCATCATCTGCAAACATATTCATGACTGAATTTACAGACTCTGGTAGGTCATTTACATATACAAGGAACAAAAGTGGCCCTAAAACTGAACCCTGTGGAACTCCACTACTAACTCTTCTCCATTCAGACACTGAGTGTCTTACTCTAACCCTCTGTTCCCTTCCTTCTAAGTAAGTTTTTATCCATTCCAAGACATTTCCACCTATTCTAGCCATTGATTGCAGCTTCCTAATAAGTCTCCCATGTGGAACAGTGTCAAACGCTTTCTGGAAGTCTAGGAATATGCAATCTGCCCAGCCCTCTCTTTCCTGTAAGATTTGGCTTACCTCATCATAAAATTCTAATAAGTTTGTTACTGTTGATCTTCCTTCTCTGAAGCCATGTTGCCTCACTGACAAAAAGTTGAAGGATTCCAAGTGAAGAGAGATATGTTTCCTTAGTAGTTTCTCCATAAGTTTGCAAACTATGCTGGTCAATGAAACTGGTCTATAGTTCAGAGCCGTATCCCTCCTTCCCTTTTTGAAGATAGGTATCACATTTGCTTGTTTCCAGCATCTTGGAATCTCCCCCGACTCCAATGACTCCTTAAATATGATACTTAGTGCCACTGATATTGTGTTTGCGCATTTTTTAAGCACATGAGGGGATATGTCATCAGGACCTGTAGCTTTATGAACATCTAAATCCATCAGCGCTTTGCATACCTCTGTGGCTGTAAGGTTGATGTTCTCTAATACCGGCCCTTGAGCTTCTATCACTGCAATCTGAGGGGGTGGGGTATTTTCTACTGTAAATACTGACTGAAACTCCTTGTTCAATTCTTTGCAGATCTCTTCGTCCGTCTCAGTGATGCTTCCATCCGCTCTCTTTAGCCTTAAAACCTGTTCTTTTACCTTCAGTTTTCCTCTGATAAAGCTGTGGAAAAGCTTGGGATTTTCTTTCGCCTTCCTGGTGATGTCCCTCTCATAATCTTTCTCTGCCTCTCTCCTTTTACTTAGGTAGTCATTTCTTGCTCTTTTGTAGGTTTGCCAGGCATTTATGTTTTTTCTCCTCCTATACCTTTTCCAGCATTTGTCTCTCCACTCCTTAGCTCTTTTACACCCATTATCGAACCATTTCTCTCTGGCATGAATTACACCTACTTTGGTGACAGGTATGCAGCAATCTACAATCTTCCCATATTTCTCACAAAAGATGTCATACATTTCTTGTACAGATTTGTTGTAAAATAAGGTTCTCCAGTCAATAACTGCAAAAAGCTCATTCATTTTGATGTAATCTCCTTTCTGATAGTTCCTCCTCATGTCCTCAGTGCCTCTACTCTCAGGAAGAATGTCTTCAATGATATACTCCATCAACAACACAGTGGTCACTCTTTCCAATTGGTGGTTCATACTCAATATTTTCAATATCCAACACATTATCTGTGAACACCAGATCAAGTAGTGATGGCTCATCCCCACCCCTGGCTCTTGTTGGTTCCATTACATGTTGGTGTAGGAAATTCCCTTGTACGCAATCTAGGAATCTTGCCCCAAAGGAGTCCTCACCACTGTGTGGGTCAAGATTTATCCAATCTATCTCTTTATGATTAAAGTCTCCCATAATCAAAATCCTACATTTTTTCTCCCGCGCCATGTTAACAACTGAGTTTATGACTTCAATCGTACCTATATGACTTTCCTCATAAATTTCAAGCCTACTTTGGTTCCTTGGTGGGTTGTATACAACAGTTATTATAATGCTCTCTGACCCAGTATTTATGCGAGCAACAAGAAATTCCCTGAACTCACTTTCTATAGCCAAGTTTATCTCTTCAACTTGAATCCTCTCACTTATGAGCAGTGCTATCCCTCCACCAGTCCTCTCAGATCTTTCGACCCTTAGTATTCTGAAGCCCTTAGGAAAAACTGTGACACTGTTTATGTCCTCACTCAACTTAGTCTCTGTAATTGCTACTATATCTGCCTTACTGTTGTGAATCCTATCTTTTAATTCTACTGCCTTACCAGCTAATCCATCAGCATTTGTGTATAACAATCTTAATGAGGCCCCATCCCCTGATCTTCTGTCATTATCTTCTTTATCTCCCCTTTGTCTGGAAGTATTCCGTAACGAAAATTTTTCTTCTCTTCTTCATTTCTTTCATCATTTAACCTTCTTGCCTCTTGCAACAAGTTTTTGATCTTTCCCATCTCTTCCTGTGTTCTGTATCGTCTAATGAACACTTCTTTGCATTCTTGAAGGTCTTTTAGACTTTTTTTTCTCAGCAATATTTCCCTACATGTCTCCCCTCTCTCAAAGGTTACTTTTGTTGGTCTCGGCTTTCCTTCCCTCGAATATTTACCTAGTTGGTGTATGTTTACAATATCCTCAGGACCACATACTACTCCAAGCTTTCTTATCAGGTCTACAACCCTAGCTTTATTTTCTTCAAGTCTCCCCTGCCATGTTGGCTCCTGGGATTCACTTATGCCTGAGATTACCACTGTCTTCTCCTTATCAAGTGCCTGTCTGATGAGTGGGTTTGCCCTTTCCATCACAACGTCTTTCATTTTTTCGATTACTGTCTCTTTATAGTCAACTGTGTGTGTGTGTGTGTGTGTGTGTGTGTGTGTGTGTGTGTGTGTGTGTGTGTGTGTGTGTGTGTGTGTGTGTGTGTGTGTGTGTGTGTGTGTGTGTGTGTGTGTGTGTGTGTGGTTTAGAGACATTTCCACTCACAATAAAACAGGAGGCAGAGCTGGAGGTGGCAGAACTGAAGATGTTGCGGTTTTCTCTGGGCGTGAGGAGTATGGACAGGATAAAAAAATAAGTATATTAGAGGGACAGCGCAGGTAGAAAGGTATGGGGATGGTGAAAGAAGCGAGACTGAGATGGTTTGGGCATATGCTGAGGAGGGATGAGGAGTATGTTGGAAAAAGGCCACTGAGGATGGAACTGCCAGGCAGAAGGGGAAAAGGAAGGCCAAATAGATGATTTGTGGGTGTTGTGAGGGAGGACCTGAGGGTGTGTGGTGTTACAGGGGAGGACGCAGTGAACAGGGCGATATGGAGACGATTGATCTGCTGTGGCGACCCCTGACGGGAGAAGACGATATATATATATATATATATATATATATATATATATATATATATATATATATATGGATACACACACACACACACACACACACACCAGAAAAGAGATAAACTGAGTCACTAAATAGCACTTATATGGAGATATAAAAATTATGTGTGAAGCTTAATTAAAAGTTTTTCTCTTTTTTTTTTCCTCTTTCTCGTTTTCTTTCTATATTCTGTGAGAGGGAGAACATAAAAATGACGCCATATCTGTCACAAACCTCTCCCATCCATGGGTCGGTAGGAGGGGTAGCCATTAGGAGACTTAAACAGAAAATCAAGAATTTAGAGGCAATGGTTATAAGCCTTGATGAAAAAATTCGGAATATGGATGGAGAAATGAAAGAGAATGAAACACTCAGAGAGCAAATAAGATCTTTGGAGGAAGCAAATAAAGCACAAGGGCAGGAGAGAAAGGAACTAGAAAAAAGAATAAAGAAGCTGGAAGGGGAAAAGAGTCAACTAGAATCTAGAATTTCTAAACAAGAAGATAAAAACAAACAGCTGAATGACAACCTAAAGGAATTAGATGTTAGTTCACTGCTCTCTTCTGAGAGAGACGAGATTGCTGCTTGGAATGTCCAGATTAAGGAAAACATTGAACAGTTCAGAAAAGAGTTCCAGGAGCTGAATATGGAAAATGATGCCATGAAAACTTCCTTTGCTGATGCACTAAAGGGGAATGTGGCAGTAAAAGAGGCTGTAAAGGTGGTGGCACTGGAAAACATACAAACAGTTGACTATAAAGAGAAAGTAATCGAAAAAATGAAAGACGTTGTGATGGAAAGGGCAAACCCACTCATCAGACAGGCACTTGATAAGGAGAAGACAGTGGTAATCTCAGGCATAAGCGAATCCCAGGAGCCAACATGGCAGGGGAGACTTGAAGAAAATAAGGCTAGGGTTGTAGACCTGATAAGAAAGCTTGGAGTAGTTTGTGGTCCTGAGGATATTGTAAACATACACCAACTAGGTAAATATTCAAGGGAAGGAAAGCCGAGACCAACAAAAGTAACCTTTGAGAGAGGGGAAACATGTAGGGAAATATTGTTGAGAAAAAAAAGTCTAAAAGACCTTCAAGAATTCAAAGAAGTGTTCATTAGACGATACAGAACACAGGAAGATGGGAAAGATCAAAAACTTGTTGCAAGAGGCAAGAAGGTTAAATGATGAAAGAAATGAAGAACAGAAGAAAAATTTTCGTTACAGAGTTCTTCCAGACAAAGGGGAGATAAAGAAGATAATGACAGAAGATCAGGGGATGGGGCCTCATTAAGATTGTTATACACAAATGCTGATGGATTAGCTGGTAAGGCAGTAGAATTAAAAGATAGGATTCACAACAGTAAGGCAGATATAGTAGCAATTACAGAGACTAAGTTGAGTGAGGACATAAACAGTGTCACAGTTTTTCCTAAGGGCTTCAGAATACGAAGGGTTGAAAGATCTGAGAGGACTGGTGGAGCGATAGCACTGCTCATAAGTGAAAGGATTCGAGTTGAAGAAATAAACTTGGCTATAGAAAGTGAGTTCAAGGAATTTCTTGTTGCTCACATAAATACTGGGTCAGAGAGCATTATAATAACTGTTGTATACAACCCACCAAGGAACCAAAATAGGCTTGAAGTTTATGAGGAAAGTCATATAGGTACTATTGAAGTCATAAACTCAGTTGTTAACATGGCGCGGGAAAAAAAATGTAGGATTTTGATTATGGGAGACTTTAATCATAAAGAGATAGATTGGATAAATCTTGACCCACACAGTGGTGAGGACTCATTCGGGGCAAGATTCCTAGATTGCGTACAAGGGAATTTCCTACACCAACATGTAATGGAACCAACAAGGGCCAGGGGTGGGGATGAGCCATCACTACTTGATCTAGTGTTCACAGATAAGGTGTTGGATATTGAAAAAATTGAGTATGAACCACCAATTGGAAAGAGTGACCACTGTGTGTTGTTGATGGAGTATATCATTGAAGATATTCTTCCTGAGAGTAGAGGCACTGAGGACATGAGGAGGAACTATCCGAAAGGAGATTACATCAAAATGAATGAGCTTTTTGCAGTTATTGACTGGAGAACCTTATTTTACAACAAATCTGTACAAGAAATGTATGACATCTTTTGTGAGAAATATGGGAAGATAGTAGATTGCTGCATACCTGTCACCAAAGTAGGTGTAATTCATGCCAGAGAGAAATGGTTCGATAATGGGTGTAAAAGAGCTAAGGAGTGGAGAGACAAATGCTGGAAAAGGTATAGGAGGAGAAAAAACATAAATGCCTGGCAAACCTACAAAAGAGCAAGAAATGGCTACCTAAGTAAAAGGAGAGAGGCAGAGAGAGACTATGAGAGGGACATCACCAGGAAGGCTAAAGAAAATCCCAAGCTTTTCCACAGCTTTATCAGAGGAAAACTGAAGGTAAAAGAACAGGTTTTAAGGCTAAAGAGAGCGGATGGAAGCATCACTGAGACGGATGAAGAGATCTGCAAAGAATTGAACAAGGAGTTTCAGTCAGTATTTACAGTAGAAAATACCCCACCCCCTCAGATTGCAGTGATAGAAGCTCAAGGGCCGGTATTAGAGAACATCAACCTTACAGCCACAGAGGTATGCAAAGCGCTGATGGATTTAGATGTTCATAAAGCTACAAGTCCTGATGACATATCCCCTCATGTGCTTAAAAAATGCGCAAACACAATATCAGTGGCACTATATAAACTTTATTTCCATTTTACAATGGGTATTCGTCAGCCAGGACAAGCCCCAACCCCCCACTGTGATGTCCACCCACAGCAGTTCCTGCCAGTAAACAGCTTAAACTCTCGGTCTTGGACGGGGACCGATCTTTCGACCTCGTGAATGCGAAGCCAGCGCGTTACCACTGTACTAGCCATATTTAAGGAGTCACTGGAGTCAGGGGAGATTCCAAGATGCTGGAAACAAGCAAATGTGATACCTATCTTCAAAAAGAGAAGGAGGGATACGGCTCTGAACTATAGACCAGTTTCCTTGACCAGCATAGTTTGCAAAGTTATGGAGAAACTACTAAGGAAACATATCTCTCTTCACTTGGAATCCTTCAACTTTTTGTCAGTGAGGCAACATGGCCTCAGAGAAGGTAGATCAACAGTAACAAACTTATTAGAATTTTATGATGAGGTAAGCCAAATCTTACAGGAAAGAGAGGGCTGGGTAGATTGCATATTCCTAGACTTCCAGAAAGCGTTTGACACTGTTCCACATGGGGGATTTATTAGGAAGCTGCAATCAATGGCTAGAATAGGTGGAAATGTTTTGGAATGGATAAAAACTTACTTAGAAGGAAGGGAACAGAGGGTTAGAGTAAGACACTCAGTGTCTGAATGGAGAAGAGTTAGTAGTGGAGTTCCACAGGGTTCAGTTTTAGGGCCACTTTTGTTCCTTGTATATGTAAATGACCTACCAGAGTCTGTAAATTCATTCATGAATATGTTTGCAGATGATGCAAAGATTGTGAAGAAAGTAAAAAACGAGAACAATGGTAGAGAACTTCAGGAGGATCTAAATAATCTGCATGAGTGGTCAGAAAAGTGGCTAATGAAATTCAATACTTCAAAATGTAAGGTAATGAGAATGGGTACAAGTGCAAGAAGGCCCAAGCTTGACTACTCGGTGGCTGGAGTACAACTTCAAGAGACAGAAAATGAGAGAGATCTAGGAGTAAACATACTGGCAGATTTGTCTCCAGAAACACATATAAATGGCATAGTAAGGGCAGCATATGCATTCTTATCAAATGTAAGGGTAACCTTCAGGCACATGGACAAGGAAATGTTCAGAAATATTTATGTAACCTATGTGAGGCCAAAACTCGAATATGCAGCCCCCTTTTGGAATCCGCACTTGAAAAAGCACATAGTTAAGCTTGAAAAAGTTCAAAGACATGCCACGAAACTGGTGCCAGAAATACGCAATCTCAGTTATGATGAGAGGCTGAGGGAATTAGACTTACCATCACTCGAAGCTAGAAGAGTGAGGGGGGATATGGTGACAGCCTTTAAATTCCTTCATGGTTATGATAGAGTGGATAGGGATCGATATTTTGATATGGCTGGCTCTAGAACTAGAGGTCATAGTTTGAAGCTTCGTAAGAAAACTTCTTTGCAGGATGTAAGGAAATACTTTTTCAGTGTAAGAGTAGTTGATAATTGGAATTGGCTAAG
>JAXCGZ010019204.1:35000-42500 GCA_037179515.1 Halocaridina rubra
CGAGGAGGTAGTTAATGCTATCTCAATCCATAGTTTTAAGGACAAGTATGATAAGTATGACTAAGTATAAAATGGAACCGATCAGGAGACGGGAAGATACGAGCTGTGGGCTCTTTCCCGTAAACACAATTAGGTAATCACAAATAGGTAATCACACACACACACACACACACACACACACACACACACACACATATATATATATATATATATATATATATATATATATATATATATATATATATATATATATATATATATATATATATATATAGTAAGGAAGCCCATCAGTGAAACAAAACTTATAAAACAATGCTATATTTCGGATCCTAACTGCTTGAGAAGGGATCCAGTTAGGATCCGAAATATAGCATTGTTTTATAAGTTTTGTTTCACTGATGGGCTTCCTTACTATTTAGTGCTGTATGTTAACAGTTGTACTTATATATATATATATATATATATATATATATATATATATATATATATATATATATATATATATATATATATATATATATATATATATATATATTATATATATATATATATATATATATATATATATATATATATATATATATATATATATATGTTGTTTTATTTAATGGGCGTTTCCTACCATTTTAGACTGTATGTTAACAGTTCAGTGATATATATATATATATATATATATATATATATATATATATATATATATATATATATATATATATATATATATATATACATATATATATATATATATATATATATATATATATATATATATATATATATATATATATTGGTGTACTGGGACAATATATGTTCTTTCAATCATATCTAGTTATATCTGAGGGCTGTTTTTGCATTTGCAATTTTTTTTTATTTATTTTTTGTTTCTTACTAATTTCTTTTCATTATAATTAAGCAGACTTAATAAGTTGAAGAATATTGGATCCTTGACGTTCAATGCAGCTTTAAACATTATGAGATGAATAATTGAACTGTAGTAAAAGGAGTTTAAACATCATTTCTAATATCCACATTTGCTTTATATTGAGCTGAGCGACTATATTATCATTATTCCAAAGTCTACAGCATTTTTTTTCCTCGGAGGCCTCACACATACTAAGTCAGCTCAATAATAATGATAATAAGATATTAGTAAGATATAAACAAAAAAATGGAAATGCCAAATCAGATGCCATATTTCATCATATAATATGTATGTACTACACACACACACACACACACACACACACACACACACACACACACACACACACACACACACACACACACACACACACACACACACACACATATATATATATATATATATATATATATATATATATATATATATATATATATATATATATATATATATATATAATCAAATAAACACATTAACATATGTGAAAACATAAATCATATTTCACCCTTCACCGACACTCGAACTTAAGACACATAATTACTGTGCCAAGGCGCTATCAACTACAGCTTAGCTGCTATACTAGGAATGAACACATTCTATCTGAATGCCTTTTTGTTCATATAACAGCTTCTCCTAACCTCACTCGTGGTTTCTTTTTCATATTTAATTCAAATCCCAGCTATATAGGTAGTAATAATAATCAAATAAGCGCATTGACATATGTGAAAACATGAATCATATTTTACCCCTGACCAAGACTCGAACCTAAGACACATAATTATTGTGCCAAGGCGCTATCAACTATGCCATTGAAGGTCTAAAGGAGAAACAAACCTTGCAACTTAACTGCTATACTAGGCATGAACGCATTCTATCTGAATGCCTTTTTGTTCATCTTACAGTTTCTCCTAACCTCAACCGTGGTTTCGTTTTTCACATTTTTTTCATTTTATTCAAATCATTTATTATGTTATTATGCATCTTAGGTTCGAGTCCCAGTCAGGGGTAAAATATGATTCAAGTTTTCACACACACCAGCATTTGTGTCTCCACTCCTTAGCTCTTTTACACCCATTATCGAACCATTTCTCTCTGGCATGAATTACAAAGTAGGTGTAATTCATGCCAGAGAGAAATGGTTCGATAATGGGTGTAAAAGAGCTAAGGAGTGGAGAGACAAATGCTGGAAAAGGTATAGGAGGAGAAAAAACATAAATGCCTGACAAACCTACAAAAGAGCAAGGAATGACTACCTAAGTAAAAGGAGAGAGGCAGAGAGAGACTATGAGAGGGACATCACCAGGAAGGTTAAAGAAAATCCCAAGCTTTTCCACAGCTTTATCAGAGGAAAACTGAAGGTAAAAGAACAGGTTTTAAGGCTAAAGAGAGCGGATGGAAGCATCACTGAGACGGATGAAGAGATCTGCAAAGAATTGAACGAGGAGTTTCAGTCAGTATTTACAGTAGAAAATACCCCACCCCCTCAGATTGCAGAGATAGAAGCTCAAGGGCCGGTATTAGAGAACATCAACCTTACAGCCACAGAGGTATGCAAAGTGCTGATGGATTTAGATGTTCATACAGCTACAGGTCCTGATGACATATCCCCTCATGTGCTTAAAAAATGCGCAAACTCAATATCAGTGGCACTAAGTATCATATTTAAAAAGTCACTGGAGTCAGGGGAGATTCCAAGATGCTGGAAACAAGCAAATGTGATACCTATCTTCAAAAAGGGAAGGAGGGATACGGCGCTGAACTATAGACCAGTTTCCTTGACCAGCATAGTTTGCAAAGTTATGGAGAAACTACTAAGGAAACATATCTCTCTTCACTTGGAATCCTTCAACTTTTTGTCAGTGAGGCAACATGGCTTCAGAGAAGGTAGATCAACAGTAACAAACTTATTAGAATTTTATGATGAGGTAAGCCGAATCTTACAGGAAAGAGAGGGCTGGGCGGATTGCATATTCCTAGACTTCCAGAAAGCGTTTGACACTGTTCCACATGGGAGACTTATTAGGAAGCTGCAATCAATGGCTAGAATAGGTGGAAATGTTTTGGAATGGATAAAAACTTACTTAGAAGGAAGGGAACAGAGGATTAGAGTAAGACACTCAGTGTCTGAATGGAGAAGAGTTAGAAGTGGAGTTCCACAGGGTTCAGTTTTAGGGTCACTTTTGTTCCTTGTATATGTAAATGACCTACCAGAGTCTGTAAATTCATTCATGAATATGTTTGCAGATGATGTAAAGATTTTGAAGAAAGTAAAAAACGAGAACAATGGTAGAGAACTTCAGGAGGATCTAAATAATCTGCATGAGTGGTCAGAAAAGTGGCTAATGAAATTCAATACTTCAAAATGTAAGGTAATGAGAATGGGTACAAGTGCAAGAAGGCCCAAGCTTGACTACTCGGTGGCTGGAGTACAACTTCAAGAGACAGAAAATGAGAGAGATCTAGGAGTAAACATACTGGCAGATTTGTCTCCAGAAATACATATAAATGGCATAGTAAGGGCAGCATATGCATTCTTATCAAATGTAAGGGTAGCCTTCAGGCACATGGACAAGGAAATGTTCAGAAATATTTATGTAACCAATGTGAGGCCAAAACTCGAGTATGCAGCCCCCTTTTGGAATCCACACTTGAAAAAGCAAATAGCGAAGCTTGAAAAAGTTCAAAGACATGCCACGAAACTGGTGCCAGAAATACGCAATCTCAGTTATGATGAGAGGCTGAGGGAATTAGACTTACCATCACTCGAAGCTAGAAGATTGAGGGGGGATATGGTGACAGTCTTTAAATTCCTTCATGGTTATGATAGAGTGGATAGGGATCGATATTTTGATATGGCAGGCTCTAGAACTAGAGGTCATAGTTTGAAGCTTCGTAAGAAAATTTCTTTGCAGGATGTAAGGAAATACTTTTTCAGTGTAAGTAGTTGATAATTGGAATTGGCTAAGCGAGGAGGTAGTTAATGCTATTTCAATCCATAGTTTTAAGGACAGGTATGATGTGTGTGTGTGTGTGTGTGATTACTTAATTGTGATTACCTAATTGTGTGTGTGTGTGTGTGTGTATGTGTGTGTGTGTGTGTGTGTGTGTGTGTGTGTGTGTGTGTGTGTGTGTGTGTATGTATGTATGTATGTATGTATGTGTATATATATATATATATATATATATATATATATATATATATATATATATATATATATATATATAATATATATATATATATGTTTGTGACACTAGGACAGGTTAAAAAAAAAATCTACACTCATCGGGCCTGAGCACGAAGAAAACATAAGGAGAAACAGAGATGGGGAATATTGTGATTTGTCATATGTGAAGGGATAAAAAGACATGTGTAACGTATATTCAGAAATATTCGGTGCTGATGTAGGCATAGAAAAAGAACTGTAACTGAATGAAGACTTAACATCGAACTGTCCTGGACAGTCTTATTTAAACCCACAAGACCCTTCAGCAGTAGTATTGCAACGGGCGGTTGACATGGGCCAACTTACTACTATATGTCTCTTGATCGGTTCATTTTTTTTTTTTTACTCAGTGATATAATTTTTGTCCTTAACATTTTATTCGTAGCTTAGAGAATTCCAAACATCAACTCTTCTTACACTTGTGCAAAGAAGCGATATTAGAATATTAATTCCTGTCAAAGCCATGAAAGAATTTAAAAACTATGATGATGTCCCACCTCTTCCTTCTAGCCGCCAGTGAGGGTAAGTCTAACTCCCTCAGCCTATCCTCTTCATTGAGCTTATATATATTTGTCACCAGCTTTGAAGCATGTCACTGAGCTTTCTTCAGTTTAGTTATATGCCAATTCAAGGGCGTGTTTCAAAAGGCCACTAAAGATGCAAGCTCTGCCTTCAGTTATGTCACATTAGTATATCTGAACATGTTCTTCTCTATGTGCCTGAAGGCCATGGTTACGTTTGCTAAGATAGCATACGCATTTCTGGAGACAAATCTGCCAATACAGTTACTCCTAGATCTCTTCTGATCTGTCTCTTCCAATAAACTTTTCTTTACAAATACTATCAAAAGATAATCAAACTTGGTTTCAATAAAAAAAAATCAATTCTGCACTCTTTCTATTACTAAAGATTTTTTTTCATTATTCTATTTAAAAAAAAAAGCTTTTATGCCATTTACTATAAATCAATCAAATAAGAAGAGGAGCTACTCACGACGATAAAGCATTGAAATAACAATAAAAGGAGAGTCATGTCTGGGCAGTGGGGTCATGGAAAGCTATAGCCACATTAGGAATTACTTAAAACTTAGCAGGAGGGTTTGCCCCTCTCTCTTTTGTCTCTTTATTTAACCTTCGTTCTTTTCCCTCAAATTCCCTAATATTCTTAATCCCTTCTCCTTTTTTTCCCCTCCTATCCCATCCCATCCTATTTATTCATCATTCCTAGATCTCTTTCATTCTCTGTCTCTTCAAGTTCCTCGCCTGCTACTGAGTGCCCAAACTTGGGCCTTTTTTAATTTTTGCTCAGTCTAATTATCTTACGTGTTTAAGTGCCGAATTTCATTAGTCACGTTTATGAAAACTCATGCAGACTATTCAGGTCTTCTTGAAGTTCTCAACCATTGTTTTTGTGGTGTGTGTATGTAAAATCCCTGGTGGCGGTGGTGGAGAAAGAATTCCTTGCTGGTATTTCCTGTATATTATAAATCAATAGGAAAGCAAAGGGCTACCAATCCATTCAACCTTATATATATATATATATATATATATATATATATATATATATATATATATATATATATATATATATATATATATATATATATACTTCGGTTTTACGTCACGAACTCCCTTTTCAACTAAGGGGTAGGACGGTTGCCTATTTGCGAAGAATTTGTTTTGGCAGATGTAATCGTTACGCTGAGTGTATGCCATTATTAACCTCAGTCCGAGACGGGGCGCGAACCCTCGACCTGCCGCCTCAGAGTCGCAGACGCTACCATTATATTTATATATATATATATATATATATATATATATATATATATATATATATATATATATATATATATATACATATATATATATATATATATATATATATATATATATATATATATATATATATATACATATATATATATATATATATATATATATATATATATATATATATATATATATATATATATATATATATATATATATATATATATATATATCTATATATATATATATATATATATATATATATATATATATATATATATATATATATATATATATATATATATATATATATATATATATTTATATATATATATATATATATATATATATATATATATATATATATATATATATATATATATATATATATATATATATATACAGTAATATATATATATATATATATATATATATATATATATATATATATATATATATATATATATAAACACTTTTTTGAGGATGTGATGAGTTTACTGAAGCCCTGTTATCTTTGCAAGTGTGTATTGACCTTTTTATCCTCAGAAGTAAAATAAACTCATGCTCGTAACTCTTCGTCTCTTTTTCTAATTTCATTTATTAAAAATAAAAATAGAACGAACAATTCAAGTACTCTCCACAGTTTCTTTTCTAAGCTAAATTCAGTTCTAAATTATTTTTCACACTAGTATATTTCTTTCATATATCTTACAAAGAAGCATTCTTACTAAACTTCAAAACTTCACTTATATATATCCGGTTATACGTCACGGACTCCCTTTTCTACCAAGGGCTAGGACAGTTGCCTTCTTGCGAAGGACTTGTTATGGCAGATGTAATCGTTACCCTGAGTGCATGCCCTTGTTAACCTCAGACCGTGACGAGGCGCGAACCCTCGACCTGACGGCTCAAAGTCGCGGACGCTACCGCTTGAGCCACGGTGACCACCAAAACTTCACTTTTCCAAGCTTGTTAAGAGTCCTTTTTACCAAGCGTGGTTTCATAGGGAAGCTTCTTGTTAACACTGAGATCTCACACAAGCTATGCAACTATTTAAAACTATTGTTTTGTCCATCTTTCAGCTATGTTTGCTAAAAGGCAAAGGCTACTCTTTCTGTGACATTGAAATGCATTTCGGGAGACCCCCCCCAAAAAAAAAAAACTGTGAATCGTCGATGACCTTTCAGATTCTGTAAGTTCTTCTATTACCGAATAGCCAAAGACTGGTCTTTTTGTACTCATAACTACTCCCAGCATTTTACATTGTGATGTATTCCAGCGTGTTTTACGTCAAAGATTCCCTTTTCTACCAAGGGCTAGGTCGGTTGCCTCTTGCGAAGGACTTGTTTTGGCATATGTAATCGTTACCCTGAGTGCATGCCCTTGCTAACCTCAGACCGTGACGGGGCGTGAACCCTCGACCTGACGCCTCAGAGTCGTGGACGCTACCGCCTGAGCCACGGTGACTACATTGTGATGTGTTCAGTGTCATTAATAGAACTCAAAAGTGCAATGTCAATGTGGCGGACAGGTTCCTAAGGCTTTTCTAGCACTCATCGAAGGCACATCTTCTCATGGAGCATTT
>JAXCGZ010019204.1:50000-82236 GCA_037179515.1 Halocaridina rubra
TTTTATTATTATTATTATTATTATTATTATTATTATTATTATTATTATTATTATTATTATTATCATTATCATTATTATTATTATTATTATTATTATTATTATTAGTAGTAGTAGTAGTAGTAGTAGTAGTAGTAGTAGTAGTAGTAGTAGTAGTAGTAGTAGTAGTAGTAGTTGTAGAAGTAATGTCAGTAGTAATAGTAAAATTATATATATTATCAATATAAATATAAATCTTACTATTATTATTATTATTATTATTATTATTATTATTATTATTATTATTATTATTATTATTATTATTATTTTTTAGTATTATTATTATTTTATTATTATTATTATTATTATTATTATTATTATTATTATTATTATTATTATTATTATTATCATTACTAATATTGTTATTATTATTATTATTATTATTATTATTATTATTATTATTATTATTATTATTATTATTATCATTATTATTATTATTATAATTATTATTATTATTAATTATTATTATTATTATTATTTTTTTTTTATTTTTTTTATAATAATAATAATAATAATAATAATAATAATAATAATAATAATAATAATAATAATAATAATAATAATAATAACTATTATTATTATTATTATTATTATTATTGTTATTATTATTATTATTATTATTATTATTATTATTATTATTGTTAGTAGTAGTAGTAGTAGTAGTAGTAGTAGTAGTAGTATGGGAAAGAGTCCCAAGCTCTTAACTTCCCGTCTACTGGTTCGGTTCCCTTTTGTACTCAGTGATAATCACACTTGTCCTTAAAACTATGGATTAAGTTAGTTTTAACTACCTCTTCGCTGAGCGATTTCCATATATCACTAAAAGAGTACTTCCTTACATCCCGCAAAGAAGTTATATTTTGAAGCTTCAAACTATGATATCTAGTTCTAGTGCCAGTCATATCAAAATATCGATCAGTATCCACTCTGTCATAACCATGAAGGAATTTTTTAAAAATCATCATATCGCCCTCATTCATTTAGCTTCGAGTGATGTTAAGTTTAATTCCCTCAGCCTCTCATCATAACTAAAGCTTCGTATTTCTTGCACCAGTTTCGTGGCATGTCTTTAAAGTTTTTCCAGCTTAACTATGTGTTGTTTCAAGTGCGGATTCCAAAGGGGGCTGTATATATTAGCTTTGGGCTCACATAGGTTACATAAATATTTCTGAATATTTCCTTGTCCATGTGACTGAAAGTTACCCTTACATTTGATAAGAAAGCATAATCTGCCATTACTATGCTATTTATATGCATTTCTGGAGACAAATGTTTACTCCTAGATCTCTCTCATTCTATTTCTCTTGAAGTTTTGATCCAGCTATTGAGTAGTCAAGCTTGGACCTTCTTAAACTTGTACCCATTATGTTTACCTTACATTTAGAAGCACTGAATTTCATTAGCCACTTTTCTGACCACTCATTCATACAGACTAATTTGGTCTTCCTGACGTTCTCTACCATTGTTCTCGTTTCTTAGCTTCTTCACAATCTTTGCAACATCTGCAAAGATATTCATAAATGAATTTATAGACTCTGGTAGGTTATTTACATATACAAGGAACAAAAGTGGCCCTAAAACTGAACCCTGTGGAACTCCATTGCTAACTCTTCTCCATTCAGACACTGAGTGTCTTACTCTAACCCTCTGTTCTCTTACTTCTAAGTAAGTTTTATCCATTCCAAGACATTTTCACCTATTCTTGCCATTACTTGCAGCTTCTTAATAAGTCTCCCCTGTGGGACGATGTCATATGCTTTCTGAAAGTCTAGGAATATGCAATCTGGCCAGCTCTCTCTTTCCTGTAAGATTCGACTTACGTCATCATAAAATTCTATTAAGTTTGTTACTGTTGATCTACCTTTTCTGAGGTTGTTTCACTGACAAAACGTTGAAGAATTCTAAGTGAAGAGAGATTTATTTTCTTAGTAGTTTCTTAATAACTTTGCAAACTATGCTGGTCAAGGATATAGGTCTATAGCTTAGAGCTGTAGCCCTCCTTCCCTTTTTGAAGATAGGTATCACGTTCGCTTGTTTCCAACATCTTGGAATACCCCCTGATTCCTGCATATTTTCAAATGTGTTGTTTTACTGATGGCTTTCCTTATCATATATATATATATGGTTCCGGTTTTACGTCACGGACTCCCTTATCAACCAAGGGCTAGGACGGTTGCCTTCTTGCGAAGGACTTGTTTTGACAGATGTAATCCTTACGCTGAGTGCATGCCTTTGCTAACCTCAGACCGTGACGGGGCGCGAACCTCGACCTGACGCCTCAGAGTCGGAGACGCTACCGACTGAGCCACGGCGACTACTATCATATATATATATATATATATATATATATATATATATATATATATATATATATATATATATATATATATATATATACTTTTTTCTTTTCTCTTATGATTGTGACATTGGGACAGGCAAAAAACTGCCTTTATCAGTAACGGTCCGGGCACGAAGAAAACATTAAGACGAAAGAAAAAATAAAGGTTACGGGCAAGGCAGAGACGAGGTAATGATACACTGAGGAAAATTAGAAACTGAAAGAGTAGTCAAAGTACTGAGGACCTAAATATATGACATAATTAGGCCCTGAGATGACGATAGATGCGCTTTTTGAAGGAAGATGGGTTATAAGATTAAGGAAAGACAGCAGGATGGAGAGAGTTGCAGAGTCTGGAGGTAGATGGGAAGCAGTTGCCGCACCGACCAAACCTCAAGCTAAAAAACTCCACACAGTACCTGTGAGACGAGGTCGCTTAGTAAGTGCTACGCAGCCTCTATAGTGGGGGAGGGATGCAACTCGTCAACTCAACAGAGCTGAGATGGAAGTAGTGGAAGTAGTAGAAGGGTCATTAATGAGTCTGACTGCCTTAGATTCAATCCTATCAAGGAGATAAGTATAAGATGTAGCACCCCAGATGTGCAACCAGTATTTTAAGCAGGGATGGATAAGTCCTTCATAGATTTAAAGTAACTGTAAAGAGTTAAACTAATGACGAAACATATAAGCTATGATTCAAGGTTACAACACATTTCCCATGACTTGTTTTGCTTCTATTTTGATAAATTTTGGCCTGCATTATGTTCCCAAAGCATAAAGAATATTCTTCTTGATGGCAAGAATAGGAAAGCCATCAATATTGGAAGTGAAATTAGAGATAATAAAATGCAAGGAAAAGGGAAAACTTTACTACTGCATTAGCAGAGGTGCTTATTTAGGTGTGTTCCGACTTACACTAAAATTTGGGTTAAATCACTTTTAAGGAACGGAAAACTTGACATATATCAAGGTTCTCTTGTACATGAAGATATGCATAACTTCCCCTTTGACTTCCCATGGCATGACTACTGCTTTCATCCCCTCAACCCTGATCAGATAGCCCTAAAAGTTGCTGAGATCATAACCTTGAGAATGAAGACATACATCCCCTCCTCTATGAAAACTTTTTGTCCCTTTAATCCTTGGTTTGACCATGCCTGCTCCATGGCTATTCAGGCCAGGAATCGGGCACACCGGTTATAACAAGCCTCTCCTTCTGGTTTAACTCCCTCTGCTTTTATTTTAGCTAAAAATTGCTGCACTGCTCAGTTTCGAAGGTCTAAGGCTTCCTTTATAAGAGGGAAAGTTGATGACCGTAACTCCTCTCCCACTGACAAATGTTTCTGGTACTTAGTCTAAAACCTCTCCAAAAAGTTTTGTAACTCAAGCTTTTCCCCTCTCATTCGTTCTGATGGTTCTATAGCTTGCTCTCTCACTGACAAAGTCACTCTCTTTGGCTCTCATTTTTCTGCCAACTCTTCTGTAACCGATTCCAGTGCACCTGTCCCTCAGTCTTTACCCCTCTCTAACATTATGCCCTCCCTTATCCTTTCTTCACACAAAGTTCATAAGCTTCCTCGCTTGCTAAAGACAAACAAAGCAACTGATTCCGATGGTATATCTGCAAGATTCCTAAAGGAATTTACAGATGAACTGGGTCCTTTAATTTGCCGGCTTTTTTGCCTCATTCTCTCAACCAGTATCTATCCTTCATCTTGGAAGCATGTTCTAGCACAACCTGTTCCTAAGAAGGTTGACTGCTCTATTCCTTCAAACTACTGACCTATTGCTCTAACCTCTTCTATTGCTAAAGTTTTCAAAACTATGCTTAATTCTCACTTCTTGAAATGCCTTGACTCAAACTCACTCATCTACGAAAACCAGTACGGCTTCAACAAGGCAAGGTTCCAAGGTGATCTCTTGTCCTATCTTACTCATATATGGTCATCTTCTCTTAGGAAGTATGGGGAATGCTTTGTCATCACCCTTTATATCACATCACAAAGGCTTTTGACAGAGTCTGGCACAAGGCTCTGTAGGCCAATCTCCCTGCCTATGGCTTTACCCCTTCTCTCTGTTCTCTGATTTCCAGTTTTCTTTCTGACCGTGTTATATCTGTGGTTGTTGATGGTGCAACATCTAGCCCATTCCTTGTTACCACTGGTGTCCCACAGGGCTCTGTTTTTTCACCTACTCTATTGCTTCTCTTCATCAACGATCTTCTTCAGTCCCCATCCTCCTCTCTTCTTCACGCCTCTGCCGACGATTCTACCCTTCATTTTTCATCTGCCTTTTCTTCGCAACCTTCATCTGTTACTCATAATCAGTCTTGTATCACTCTTCTACTCTCAATTCCTATTTTTAAAGGGTATCTGAGTGGGTCACCCAAAATTTAGTTGAATTCAATGCCTCCAAGACAGTTTCTGCTCTCTCTTTATCTTCTTCTCCTCCTGATGGCATATTGTCTTTGAAAATAATAAACTTTTCCCTCTCAATTCTATCAACATATTAGGAATCCAGAGAGCCTCTAACTTGTCTTGGTGGAAGCACATAATCCAAATTTCTAAACATGCATCCAAAAATTGGGGGTTTTGTTTCATTTTCGACATTACTTTTCCTCTTTACAGTTACTTGAAATATATAAATGTCTTATCGGTCACTGCTTATAATACTGTTCAGAAGTCTGGCGTGCTTTTCATATGCTTATCTATTGATAGGGTTGAATCTAAGGCAGTCAGACTCAGAAACGACCCTTCTCTTATTGCTTATCTCGATTCTCTTTCTCTTTGCAGTAAGGTATCATCCCTTTCTCATTTCTATCGCTACTACTTCCATCGTTGCTCTGATGAGTTGGCGAGTTGCATCCCTCCCCACCGCTGAGGCCTCGTAGCACTCCCCAAGTGGTGTTTTCTCACAGATACTGTGAAGAGATTTGTAGATCGCGAATTGGTCTTACCTATCTTCCATCAAAAAACGGATCCATCGTCATCTCATGGCCAAAACCTGCCATATCTCTAGGTTCTCAGTACTTCAACTATTCTTACAGCCCTTCCTTTTCCTACTGTGTATCATTAGCTCATCTATGCCTAGTCCTAAAACTTTCACTTTTACTATGCTTTAAGGCTTTCTTTGTGCCCGGGCCTTTATATATGAGGGCATTTTTCTTGCCTGTATCGGTGGCACACTCATAAGAAAAAGAAAAAAAAAAAAAAAAATATATATATATATATATATATATATATATATATATATATATATATATATATATATATATATATATATATATATATATATATATATGGAGATTAGCATCTGTAAAGTAATAAATGGGGAGAGTGTAGCAGTGCAACATAGGATAGTAGTAACTGATTGCAGGCTCATGAAATGTAGCAAAAGTAAGAAGCCGAGGATGGACCCAAAGATAAAGTGGTGGAGATTGAACAATGCTGAGCTGAGATCTATGTTTAAGGGAAGAGTGTTGGAAGCGATAAGGTTACATGAGGATGTACAAGAATGGTGGAAAGAGAATAGTAAGGTGATCTTTAGGGTTGGTGAGGAGGTACTTGGAGAGTCATCAGGAAGGAAACCCCCAAGTGATAAAGAGTCATGGTGGTGGAATGAGCAAGTGCAAGAATGGGTGAAGAACAAGCAAGAAGCTAAGAAAAAGGCAAATTTATCAGGCCTGGAGCAGGATAGAGAAGTATACCATTGTTCTCGTTTCTTACTTTCTTCACAATCTTTGCATCATCTCCAAACATATTCATAAATGAATTTACAGACTCTGGTAGGTCATTTACACATACAATGAACAAAAGTGGCCCTAAAACTGAACCCTGTGGAATTCCACTACTAACTCTTCTCCATTCAGACACTGAGTGTCTTACTTTAACCGTCTGTTTCCTTCCTTCTAAGTAAGTTTTTTTTTATCCATTAAAAGACATTTCCACCTATTCTAGCCATTGCTTGCAGGTTCTTAGTAAGTCTCCCATGTGGGACATTGTCAAATGCTTTCTGGAAGTCTAGGAATATGCAATCTGCCCAGCCCTTTCTTTCCTGTAAGATTCGGCTTACCTCATCATAAAATTCTAATAAGTTTGTTATTGTTGATCTACCTTCCCTGAAGCCATGTTGTCTCACTGACAAAAAGTTGAAGGATTCCAAGAGAAGAGAGATATGTTTCCTTAGTAGTTTCTCCATTACTTTGCAAACTATGCTGGTCAAGGAAACAGGTCTATAGTTTAGAGACATATTCCTCCTTCCCTTTTTGAAGATAGGTATCAAGTTCGGTTGATTCCAGCATCTTGGAATCTCTTCTAACTCCAGCGACTTTTTAAATACGATACTTAGTGCCACTGATATTTAGTTTGCGCATTTTTTAAGTACATGAGGGGATATATCATCAGGACCTGTAGCTTTATAGACATCTAACTCCATCAGCGCTTTGCATACTTCTGTGACTGAAAGGATGATGTTCTCTAATACCGGCCCATGAGCTTCTATCTCTGCAATCTGAGGGGTTGGAGTATTTTTTACTGTAAATACTGACAGAAACTCCTTGTTCAATTCTTTGCAGATCTCTTCATCCATCTCAGCGATGCTTCCATCCACTCTCTTAAGCCTTAGAACCTGTTCTTTTACCTTCAGTTTTCCTCTGATAAAACTGTGGAAAAGCTTGGGATTTTCTTTAGCATTCCTGGTGATGTACCTTGCATAGTCTCTCTCTGCCTCTCTTCTTTTACTTAGGTAATAATTTCTTGCTCTTTTATAGGTTTACCAGGCATTTATGTTTTTTCTTCTCCTATGTCTTTTCCAGCATTTGTCTCTCCACTCCTTAGCACTTTTACACTCATTATCGAACCACATCTCTCTGGCAAGAATTACACGCACTTTGGAGACAGATATGCAGGCATGCGTGTGTGTGTGTACATCTATATATATATATATATATATATATATATATATATATATATATATATATATATATATATATATATATATATATATAAATATATATGAGTGTGACACCAGGACCGGCAAAAAACTGCCCTCATCTATGAAGGCCAACTCATCACAGCAGCAAGGGAAGTAGTAGCGATAGAAAAGAGAAAGGGATGATACCTAACGGCGAAGAGAAAGAGAATCCAGATTAGAAGTAAGAGAAGGATCATTAATGATTCTGACTGCCTTAGATTCAACCTTATCAAGGAGATAAGTATAAGAAGAAGCACCTTAGATGTGTGAGCAGTATTCTAAGCAGGAAAGGATAAGACCTTTATAGATTTTAAGTAACTGTAAAGTGTTAAACTAATGATGAAAACGAAACAAAACCCCATATTTTTTGGATGCATATTTAGAAATTTGGATTGTGTGATTCCTCCAAGACAAGTTAGAAGCTATATGGATTTCTAGTATGTTGATAGAATTAAGAGAGTAAATTTCGTTAGTTTAGAAGACAATAGGGTTATCAGAAGGAGAAAAAGAAAATGAGATAGCCAGAGACTGTGTTGTGGATTGAATTCAACTAAATTTTAGGCGACTCACTCAGCTACCCTCTGCAAATCGGAGTTGAGAGTAGAAGAAAGAGTGATACAAGACTGATTACAGGTAGCAGATGAAGGTTGTGAAGAATAGGCAGAGGAAAAATGAAGGGTAGAATCGTCGGCAAAGGTGTGAAGAAGAGAGGAAGCTGGGGACTGTAGACGATCATTGATGAAGAGAAGGAAGAGAATAGGTGAAAGGACAGAGCCCTGTGGAGCACTACTTGTAACAGGGAATGGGTTAGATGTACCACCGTCAACAACCGCAGACAAAAAACGGTCAGAAAAAACTGGAATCAGAGAAAAGAGAAAAGGGGTAAAGCCATAGGCAGGGAGGCTGGCTAACAGAGCCTTGTGCCAGACTCTGTCTGAAGCCTTAGAGATATCAAGGACAATGACAAAGGATTCCCCGTAGTTCCTCAGAGAAGATGACCATACATGAGTAAGATAAGACAGGAGGTTACCAGTGAATCTTGCCTTGCGTAAGTCATACTGGTAATCAGAGATAAGTGAGTTAGATTCAAAACGTTTCAAGAAATGAGCATGGAGCAAACTTTTGAAATCTTTAGCAATAGAAGAGAGTAAGGCAATAGGTCGGTAGTTTGAAGGAATAGAGTATTCACCCTTCTTAGGAACAGGGTGCACTAGAGCATGCTTCCAAGATGAAGAATAGATAATGGTTGAGAGAATGAGGCGAAAAAGACGGCACAGCACGGCAGTCAGTTCATCTGCAAATTCGTTAAAGAACCTTTCAGGGATACCATCGGGACCAGTTGCTTAATTCATCTTTAGCACGCGAAGAACCTTATGAACCTTGCGTGAAGAAAGGATAAGGGAGGGCATAGGGTTGGAGAGGGGTAAAGATTGAGGGACAGGTGTGCTGGAATCATTTACGGAAGAGTTGGCAGAAAAATGAGAGCCAAAGAGAGTGGCTTTGTCAGTGGGAGAGAAAGCTGTAGAACCATCAGAACGAATGAGAGGGGGAAAGCTTTAGTTACAAAACTTTTTGAAGAGATTTTTGGATAAGGACCAGAAACATTTGTCAGTGGAAGAGGAGTTAAGGTAAACAATTTTCCCTCTTATAAAGGAAGCCTTAGACCTTTGAATACGAGCAGTACAGCAATTCCTAGCTAAAATAAAAGTGGAGCAAGCTAAACCAGGAAAGGCTTGTTATAACCGGTGTGCCCGATTCCTGGCATGAATAGCCATGGAGCAGGCATGGCCAAACCAAGCTTACGACTTCATTCCCGAGGTCATGATCTCGGCAACTTTTAGGTCTACCTGATCAGAGTTGCAGGACCGAGAGCATTAGTCATCCCACGGGAAGTCAAAGAGGAAGTTAAGCAAATCTTCACATTGGGTACGCTCAAAGCGCCAAAGGCGGCGCTGAGTAAGAGGATATATATATATATATATATATATATATATATATATATATATATATATATATATATATATATTGACTCCTTTAGTAATGAACTTAATCTGTTCCTAAACCCTGTTCATGTGGCCAAAAGTTCGTAACTCGAAACAATATTTCCCATTGAAATGCAGGTAAAACAAATTAATCCTTTCCCAAGCACCAGAAATATACCCTTTTTAATTCTTTTATGGGTATAGACATGTATGAATACACCTGTAATAGGAAAATCACATTAATAATAGAAAGGAATTCTACTCTACTAAAATAAAACATGGTAGAGTACTGTATATACCTTTGTGGTTGATTTTGCTGGCACACGTGGATGGTGGTGGAGGAGGAGGAGGTCTACTCCTTTGAAGGAAAATCCCCCTCCATAAAAACATCAGGCACTGTTCAGGTACAGGCTGTATTTTTGGTGTTTTATTTATGTTTTCTCTTGAAAAGTGGTTCTCTGTCTGGTACTGGCACAAGAAAAGGATCCAGAGATATTTGTCTTTTTCTTTGCAGATAAATTTTTCTAAAGTGAGACATCACATTATAATTTAAAATGCTCACTGCTCTGTTACTCACAGTTTGTCCGGGTGATGATTCTCAATGAAAGCCTGCACATCACTTTACCTACTAAAAATTTCTTTAAATTTTTCACTTGAAACTTTTAGTATATTTTCTGTTTGTTAACAGCCTGTGCTTATATATATATATATATATATATATATATATATATATATATATATATATATATATATCTATCTATCTATCTATCTATCTATCTATCTATCTATCTATCTATCTATCTATCTATCTATCTATCTATCTATCTATCTATCTATCTATCTATCTATCTATCTATCTATCTATCTATCTATCTATCTATCTATCTATCTATCTATCTATCTATCTATCTATCTATCTATATATATATATATATATATATATATATATATATATATATATATATATATATATATATATATATATATATATATATATATATATATATGTTCCGGTTTTACGTCACGGACTCCCTTTTCTACCAAGGGTTAGGACGGTTGCCTTCTTATGTGTGTATATATATATATATATATATATATATATATATATATATATATATATATATATATATATATATATATATATATATATATATATATATGTAGTGGTGACCCCAACACACGAACTTAATCCATTCCAAAATAGCGTACTTGGTCTGGAAAGTTCGTGAGTTGGATTTGATTTTCCCATTGAAAAACATGTAAATCCAATTAATCCATTCCAGGTCACCACAAATATTCATGTTTTAACATTTTTATATAAGTCATGAAAAACAATAAATATAACACAGGGTATAAGCAATTTACTCTGTAAAAGGAAAATAGCATACATAATTAAGGAAAATGAAATTAATAATAGAAATACAGTACTGTATTTACCTTTGTGGATGATTGTTGCTGGCATACATGGATGGTGGTGCAGGAGAAGGAAGAGGGGGATTTATTTGTTGGAAGGAGAGTCCCCTTCCATAAAAACGTTAGGGAACTCCTCTGATACTGTGTGGAGACTTGTAGCTTGCGGATTGGCCAGTGCAGCGACTGCCTCTTGCCATCTACCTCCAGACTCTGGAACTCTCTTCCTCCTTCTGTCTTTCCTAATTCTTATGACCTATCATCCTTCAAAAAGCAGATCTATCGTTATCTCAGGGCCTAGTTCTCCATATCTCTAGGTCCTCTGTACTTTGACTGTTTTTTCTGTCTGTCATTTTCTTTTGTGTGACATTACCTCATCTCTGCCTTGTCCTTAACCTTTTTTTTTCCTTCGTCTTAATATTCTAATATTTTCTTGTGCCCGGGCCTGTATTGATGAGGGCAGGTTTTGCCTGTCCCGGTGTCACACATAGAACAAAATAAAAAATTCTGCCGTTTTCTCTCTCTTTTCTCTTTTGGAAGCTGCTTCCCTGCCTACTGGCACAAGGAAACGTTCCAGAGAAATTTGTCTTTTTCTTCTTGGTAAAATTTTCTAAAAATATGCATCGCATTGTCATTTACCATATTCACTACTCTATTGCCCACAGCTTTATCTGGGTGATGATTCTCAATAAAAGCCTGCACATCATTCACTTACTAAATATTTCTTTCAATTCTTCACTGGACACCTTTACCCCTTCCTCCGGTGACTGCTCCTCTTGGAAAATCTTCACCTGTTCAGATTGCAACTAAATTAATTCATCCATGGTAAGTTCTTCTTTGTGGTCCTCCACTAGCTCCTCCACATCCTCCTCATTGACCTCCAAGCCAAATTTTTTTCCCGTGGCCACATTTTCATTCACACTTTGAATAGCTAACTTCTGCTTGAAGCCTTCAAGATCTTTATCAGCAACACAACCTGGCCAAAGTTTCCTCCAGACAGAGTTCGTTTTCAATGAGGCCAATGCAGCGGAAGATATAAAAGTGGTATCTCCAGATATCATGAAAGATAAAATCTGTGTCATTGGTGATCTGGAAACACCTGGTAAAAGACCCTTCATATACAACTTTTTAAAATTAGAAATTACCTGCTGGTCCATGGGCTGGAGGATGGGAGTGGTGTTGGGAGGCAGAAATTTTACTTTAATGAAGTCGTAACGTATAGCGAGATCTTCTTCCACACCTCGAAGATGGGCAAGAGTATTATCCATTATGAGGAGACACTTAAGGGGCAAATCATTTTCCTCAAGATATTCCTTCACTGCTGGCGCAAACACTTCAATCAACCACTCTAGGAATAAAATCTGCGTGATCCAAGCCTTTGGATTTGACCTCCACATTACTGGGAGGCTAGCCGTCAATTTGTTAGTGCGTTTAAAACACACGGATTTTCAGAGTGGTAAACTAAAAGAGGCTTGATCTTACAGTCCCCACTAGCATTAGCGCACAACAATAGGGTAAGCCTGTCTTTCATTGGTTTGTGGCCAGGCAGTGATTTCTCCTCTTGGGTTATATAGGTTCTTTTGGGCACTTTCTTCCAAAAGAGTCCCGTTTCATCACAATTTAACACTTGTTGCAGGATATAACCTTCATTCTCGACAAATTTAGCAAATTCCTTCATATAAAATCCGTTGATTTTTGGTTGGAGCTAGCCGCCTCTCCGTGTCTAATGACACTATGAATCCCAGTTCAGTGATGAAAGTGTTCAAACCAGCTTCTACTGGCTTAATATTCATCAACTTTAGCACCACTAGAACTCGAAGAGATGCTACTAAATCTTGGTGGATTTGCAAAGCCTTAGTGCTTATTATGGCCTCATTAATACCATCACCAATCGTTTTCCATTTATCCACAACAATAATAATTTTTCTACCTCTTCTATCACCTGTGACCTTTTTTCATTAATATATTGACTCCCTTAGCAACGTCAGCTACCTTTAAGATTTCATTATTCCTTAAAAGATCGGACAAACGAACCCCATTTCCATGTTTCGCAATTATTTATTGTTTCGTTTCCACTGTTATGCATCTGGGGTGTTTGATACCTACTTCACATACACTTTTAACTTTCTTAGAAGCCATAATAAGGGCAATATTAAAAGAAAAACAATATAAAATAAACAAGGAGTGTGATAGAATCACGAACAAACCACACAGCACGGGTACCAATGCAGAACTGAGAATAACCGAGAGCGGCCAATTGGAACCCACGTGGCTGCCAAAAGCGGCCGAATGGGACACGTGGTGGCTTGGCCAAAACATTTTTGATCGTGGGTTGGAATTTATACGAGGGTTGGGGTCAAATTTTGTTCGCGGGTTGATTTGTTTGTAGGCATAGGTGTTCGTGGGCTGGGGTCACCACTGTGTATATATATATATATATATATATATATATATATATATATATATATATATATATATATATATATATATATATATATATATATATATACTAATCCCCCCATCATCGCGGTAGTTCGGTTCCAGGACCCGGCGCGAGACAGGAAAACCGCGAAGTAGGATCAGCCTATATGTACATAGATATTTTAATTTACTTTTACGTTTACACTGTATAAACCCTCCCTGTACTGTTAACAAACCACCCTTTACTTTATAAATAACAGCATGCAACGTAAATTTATATGAAAGTGATAGATAAAATTATGGTGAATGAAGTGGTAATTACATGACATACTCATGTACATAGGTATTTTACAATAATAATTTGCCAAAAAAAAAAACTATACAGTGAAAACGCGAACCAAGAAACGCGATACAGCGGGGGATCACTGTTTATATATATATATATATATATATATATATATATATATATATATATATATATATATATATATATATATATATATATATATATATATATATATATATATATATATATATATATATATATATATATATATATATATATATATATATATATATATATATATGTATATACATACATATACATATACATATACATATATTATATATATATATATATATATATATATATATATATATATATATATATATATATATATATATATATACAGTAGGTCCTCGCATAACGTTGTTTTGATTTACGTCACTTCACCGTTATGTCAGAGGCATATACATAATTAATAAATCAAAATTTTTACCTGCCTGGCTGGTGCGGTAAATTCACACCACGAGCGCTGAACAGTTTGTGAGTATGGCGGATAAATACACAGCTAGCAGCACTACTGTATTTATATTTATCACATTAATGGCTTTATTTATTTATATGTTTATATATTTTGGTTATATTGAAGGATTATGTTGAATTAAAAAAAAACACATAGCTGTAAATACAATTTTATTTGACACACACACAAATACACAGCTAGCAACACAGCTGTATTCATATTTTTCAAGCTAATGGCTTTATTCATTTATTTCATTTATATATGTGATAATATTGAATTTAATAAAAAAAATAAAAAAAACAGACACATAGTGGTAAATACAATTTTATTCGAAATATGCTCTAATACACAGATAGAAGCACAGTTGTAATCATATTTATCAAATTAATGGCTTTATTTATTTATTTGTTTATATTTTCGCAAGGTTGACAGATCGAGCCTCGTCCAGGCAATAGAGTTTAAGCTGCTTACTGGGGGGGGGGGCTACTGCTGTGGCTGGGCACCACAGTAGGAGGTTGGGCTTGCACCGGCTGATGCCCTCCAGAACAGGGGCCACACCTCTGATAGGAGGGCCAAAACTCAGCAAACTATAACTTTAACTTTATTTGGTTATATTGAAGGATTATATTGAGTTAAAAAAAACAAGAAACATAGCTGTAAATACGATCTTATTCAAAATACACATGAATACACATCTAGCAACACAGCTGTATTCGTATTTATCAAGTTAATGGCTTTATTCATTATTTTTTTTAAATATTTGGTTATTTTAAATTTTTTAAAAATCACAAACACATAACTGTAAATATGATTCTATTCAATATACACACGAATACACAGCTAGCAGCACAGTTGTATTCATATTAATCAAGTTAATGGCTTTATTTATTTATTTGTTCATATTTTTGGTTATACTGAAGGAGTATATTGAATTAAAAAAAAAACACAGTTGTAAATACGATCTTATTCAAAATACACACAAATACACAGCTAGAAACACAGCGGTATTCGTATTTATCAAGTTAATGGCTTTATTTATTTAGTTTTCTGTATATTTGGCTATATTGAAGGATTATATTGAATTTAAATAAAAAAAAAGCCGTAAATACGATTTTATTTGAAATAGTTTGTTGAGTGTAGTGTAAGAATACTGTGTCATGCGGCATTAGAAGAGGAAGAAGGACCACCTCTCAGTTTATTCCCGCCTTCCATAGTGTGCCTTGTGTTTTCGCCTGCTCTCTCAATGTAATTGCTCGTTACTGATATTACTATGCCTCCCAAGCATGTTGGCGATAGTTCTGATGGCAGTGCCACTAAAAAAAGAAAAGCCATCACCATGGCAAAATAATAAAATATATATTTATATATATATATATATATATATATATATATATATATATATATATATATATATATATATATATATATATATATATATATATATATATATATATATATATATACAGTGTTGCCTCCCTTATCGCGGTAGTTCGGTTCCGGGACCCGGCACGAACCAGGAAAATCGCGAAGCAGGATCAGCCTTTAAAAAAAAAATAATAATAAAAAAATAAGATAATTATGACACCAGGACAGGCCAAAAATTATAAATAAAACGGCCTTTATCAGGCTGTAAAGAGAAACAGAGATGGAGAGTGGGATGACCTGTCAGATGTGAAGGGATTATAAAAGATGTGTAATGAATATCCAGCTCTCTGCTGGGTTTACTATACCTCTGCAGTACCTTCATGATGTCTATTCTAAAACTTCTCCTTAGATCTTATTATTATTATTATTATTGGCAACAATAATTTTCCTTTGATGATGATTGGGGAGATTATTATTATTATTATTATCATTATTATTATTATTATTATTATTATTAATATTATCATCATCATTATTACTACGGATTCGTAATTACACCATTATTTTTACTATAAATAATGTAGTTTTGGTTGAATGAACAAGAGTTACTTAAAGATTCTCTCTCTCTCTCTCTCTCCAACATTCTATTCTACCCAACCCCCCACACTCTCTTTGTCCCAGCCAACTAGGGAGGGGCACTTTACACAGTTATTAAAAGTAAATAAACCAACAGATGTACAAACAATGATGAGCCCTTAATAATAATAATAATAATGATGATGATGATGATAATAATTCCACAATCATCATCAAAAGAAAATTATTGTTGCCAATGATAATAATAATTATAATAATAATAATAATAATAATAATAATAATATCTAAGCAGAATTATTGGAATGGACATCATGAAAGTAATGCAGAGGTATATTAAAACCCAGCAGAGAGCTGGATATTCATTACACATCTTTTATAATCCCTTCACATCTGACAGGCCATTACACTCTCCATCTCTGTTTCTCTTTACAACCTGATAAAGTCTGCTTTATTTTATCATTTTTTGGCCCATCCTGGTGTCACAATAATCTTTTAAAAAAAAAAAAAAAAAAAAAATTAAAAAAAAACGCGATACAGTGAGAACGCGAACCAAGAAACGCGAATAACCGGGGTAACACTTTATATATATATATATATATATATATATATATATATATATATATATATATATATATATATATATATATATATATATATATATATCAGGAGACGGGAAGATATGAGCTTTGGGCTCTTTCCAGTAAACACAATTAGGTAATCACATACATCCATACATATATATATATATATATATATATATATATATATATATATATATATATATATATATATATATATATATATATATATATATATATATATATATATATATATATATATATATATATATATATATATATATATATATATATATACTGTATATCCACTTTAGGAACATGCAATAAATATTAATGCATATTTTGAAAATAATTGTCCAAAAAAATAAATTCAGAAAGAAGGTATACGTAGACTTACATAAAGGCAATGCTGTCTGTTCAATAATTCATATTTTCCAGACTTTGACCAATATGTAATATAATTCTTTTTATTTCTGTAGTTCCAGATTATCTATATTTTCTGGTTTACTAATTCAAATTTCAGCCTAGTGGCATACGCTTGTCAGGTTACGACGTTCTCAGGTGTCTCCCCCTGCATCTCTGTACCTACTACCTACCTTGAAATTTTATCAATTCTTCCTGGCACTTGTAGCCCTCAGAAGGCAGCAAGAAATTCAGAGGATTTCCAACTTTGAAATGTATAGCCTTGTTTTGTAGCGAACCCTCATTGGCCATGATTTGATGGGTTTCCGCTCTGGAGTTAAAGAGGAGAAACTCGTGTACATACTGCCGAAATCTTCTCATTAACTTGGCCAGCTTTTGGTGTACTTCCAATATAATATCTCAAGGCATTACCAGGCCCTCCAAGATTTGCAATGAACCTGGAAAGAGCTATATTTATTTTGAGTGGTCCATATCAACAGGAAAGAGATATATAGGTACTAAAATGCAGATATACCAGTTACTATGGTTGTATACAGTGATTAGCACAAAAGCTTGAAAACAACCATAGCAATCAAGTGTAGTCTTTATTGCAAAAAGTTACAAGTCCCTGTTAAGTGTAGTCTTTATTGCAAAAAGTTACAAGTCCCTGTTATGGTACCTAAGCAAACTGCGGAGGTGATGCAGCATCACAAGAAAAAGTAAGTTTGTTTGTTTGTTTGTTCTGGTTTTACGTCACGGACTCCCTTTTCTACCAAGGGCTAGGACGGTTGCCTTCTTACGAAGGACTTGTTTTGGCAGATGTAAGAGTTACCCTGACTGCATGCACTTGCTAACCTCAGAGAGGCATACAGAAATTCAGGACTGACTCATGCCTTAGGGTGTCACTGATAAATCAAAATCTTCAAATTCTACAATAAGTAAAAGTTTTATTCCACACCAACAGAGAAGGACAATAAAACAATTATAGGTAAAGTTGATATTTCAGAAAACTGAAGACCATACAGATTTTGTAAGTTCACAACAACAAATATAAAAAAAATAGCATGTCACAAAGTTCTAAAACTCTTAATTCTTCACAAAAAGCATTAGATAATAAACAAAGCAAACACTGCATATAGAGACTAAGAAAACAAAAAATATAAGAAAAAAGCCATACACATTTTTAGTGACTCATTTAGTCATATTAGTGTTGATCCAGACAAAAACAATATATGAGTAAAATAATAATTAACTTACATTATAAATAAGATACACTCAATAAGTAAATAAGAAAACTATCACCATAAAATTCAAAAATAATATAATTGATGATTTATATTTATCCTACATAAGACTTCCAGAAAATTCTATGTCTTAAAAGATACATTGTTTACTACTACTTATTTCTCAAGGCTACTATTACTGCTATGGAAGGCTTAGTAGTTAGGATTAGTACTCCTACCAGATTAGCAGTAATCTCTATATGTAAGAGTCAGTATATTTGGATTAATTGTAACTGTAGTAAAACCCAAAAATAATAATGAAGGTTTTATTGCGCAAAACAATACCACTGCAGTTATATATATATATATATATATATATATATATATATATATATATATATATATATATATATATATATATATATATATATATATATATATATATATATATATATATATATATATATATATATATATATATATATATATATATATATATATATATATATACACACAGACGCTTTCCTACTTATGAACTACCGAGTTACGAACAAAAACTTACCCAATATCTACGCATGTATTAATGTATGTAGTACTGTACTGTACTGTATTATTACATTATCATTACTGTGTTAAAATTCGTTAATACTGTATATTTAATGTTATATGTAGTAGTTAAGTGTCTTTAGCCTAAGTACCGTACAGTACAGCATATGCATGTACTGTACGAAATTTTTCTTTACCTAAAAAACTTATAAACAATTCTACTTACGAACGGACTTCTTGAACCTAACATGTTCGTAATTGGATAGTTTTTGTATATATATATATATATATATATATATATATATATATATATATATATATATATATATATATATATATATATATATATATATATATATATATGTACAACAACCATAAGACCTACAATAATATATATATATATATATATATATATATATATATATATATATATATATATATATATATATATATATATATATATATATATATATATATATATATATTTATATATATATATAATGGCAAAAAAAAAAAAAAAAAGTTGCTTTTGTTTACAAAAAGGGGGTGTTGCTCTGTGCATATAAGGGACCCTAAATGTAAACTCCTAACTCCAAGGATTCTTAATAAAAGCTATGAATCTCGTGATATCACAGACATATGACAGGGACCCCAAATGTAATTAGTAACTCCAAGGATTCCTAATATTATGCAATGCAACTCGTTACATCACACACAACCATATTTTCCCCTGCCTATCAAAGTGCACGATGTATAATCTTGAAGATACTAAGGGGCACGTTGTACTCTCTCAGACCTACAAACTGGAACAGGTACATATGTCTGTTCAGACATGGTTGAAAGTTCCTGAGTAGTGCTTTCTTTGGGAAATATATCAGTAGGCAATTCTAGATAGAAAGGCTCCAGGCTTATACCAGCATTTGTTAGTTTTTGAGTAAGAAGGGGTTGGGGCACAGAAGAGTTAGGATCTACACCACTGCTTTTGTCATCACCAGCCATGGGTGCAAGATGCCTCAATAAATCAGTAATTACTCTGTCATCCAAAATCTTTACATGGGTGTACTCAGGGCTAGTGTCAGTTATTTCTACCTCATCCACCAGAGGATCTCTTATGCTACGCAGCACTTGCCATCTTAAGAGGGCTTGACATGGACCTCCTATAATGCTGAAGTAATTGTTTGTGTGGTGTACAGCTAGTAGAAATGCAAAACAAGGAGTGATTGGAATGCGATGAATCTGGGTGAACCCTCCCAACTAAGATACATCAAGGTTCCTGGTTTTGAGAGCTAACATTGTTGTCTTATATAATTCCATTATACCTCTCAAACTGACCACTGCCCCCTGGGTTGTAGGGAGTAGTGTTATTAGTGGTCACCACCTTTCTTAAGTGAAAATCCATCAGCTCTTCTGACATAAAATGTGCACCTCTATCAAAGTGGATACACGCTACACGCTAGCATACCAAACATGGCAAACATTTGCACCAAACATCCAATGACATTACCAGTGGTCATGCCAGGGCAAGAGAAAGCAAATGAACTCTTGAGAATACATCGATGACAGTGAGGTTATAATTATTTCTTGATTAAAAAGACGGCCCTTGAAGTCAAAGTTCAAATTTCAAAAGATTGGGAATTAACTGGATAAAATTAGAGCTGTTAAACTGAAGTGTGTCCTCAGAACATACTGGACATGAGACAATGATTCTCTTAACATCCTCAACATAGTAAAGCAGTTTTTGACATGGACAAAATATACCATTCAGGATACTCCTCTGTGACTGGGGTTTTCACACAGTTCTCTGAGTTTGTTAGAAGAAGCAACATCACGTAAGCATGAGTGTGTCAATAGGTACATTTTCTTTACCTGGACATTACACAAATGTCATAGTGATAGCACGAGAGTTTAATGTGCCATTTACCTATTTTATCATTTTTAATCCTACTGGTGGATTTAAAGATATACATAAATTTCACAAAGCACTCATCTATAACAAGATTAAAATGATGACCAATAAGATAGTGCTTCTACTTTCTATGGGCTTCAATTACTGCCTGAGCCTCATTTAAATGCCCGATGTTTAGAAAAAATTCTTAAAAAATAGTAATATTAATATATATAAACTGTTTACCTATCATCTTTTAAGCACTTTAAGAGGTATTGTAATTTATTCTTTGTTCTTAAGTTTGGATAAAAAGATTATCATACCATGGAGAAATTGGAAGAGTGGAAACCTAACTATAGCTCACTTATCATTAATGCTTTTGTCAACCGATAAACTCAAGAATTATATGATGTCTTAAGTTATATTAAGTGTTATGTTACAGACAATATCTTCAACATGTCACTATTAACTGATAATACGAAATAACCTCAGAGAATATATGCATGCTATACATCTTCCTGCAAGTTGCTTTCACTCCAAATTCCAGAACTGGCAGTCTAGAGGTACTCTATGCTATACATCTTCCTGTAAGTTGTTTTCACTCCAAACTCCAGAACAGGCAGTCTAGAGGTACTCTATATTACTTACTTTATAAGGTAATAAATCTTAAAATGCAGATCATAAGAGTTACATACTGCAAGCGTATAACACAATACAATAGACATGCATTATGGAAGCACTGCCGTTATGAGTTATATAATATATATACAACCTATAAAGGCTGGACATTTTCTAAAAACCTCTGTATATTTTGATGCTAATGTGTTATTGCAATATTCCAACCCTCTCTAGCTTAAATGTTACTAAACTTCATTTATAAAATTCTCTACCTTCACACGAAATAAAAAAAAAAAATGCCCAAAATTTGTTCTGGGGTACAGTGTGTACTACTTTCATGTAACAATAAGTTTTAGAGCTTAACTAATTGCATTACTTTATCTCAGGTACTAATGGCAGTAAACCTGAAGCTAATCTGCATTCAAAGGAAGACTATGTAACCTGAAGTTTTAATTTCTAAGATTTTAGGACCTTCATCAATGAAGCCATGGATAAGGATAGAGTACAAGAACAGACTTCATAATTAATCCTTTTCACTAGGTTTACAATTCCCTGAGGTATTAACTAAAAGACCAGTGATATGAGTCCATATACTCCAAAGTTCGATGTAAAGGCAAATCAAGCGTCCCAGAATGAAAATGACAAGACCTGAAAAAATAAGTACAAATATATGTGATTTCTTTTCATCAAAAAACTCTGAAGGAAATGCTAAGAAAATAAAAGAATATGACCAACATATAAAGATGTATGATAACTATGTTGCAAATTAAGTGGCAATATAAATCTTTTGTTGTTGTTGTTCCGGTTTTACGTCACGGACTCCCTTTTCTTCCAAGGGCTAGGACGTTGCCTTCTTGCGAAGGACTTGCTATGGCAGATGTAATCGTTACCCTGAATGCATGCCCTTGCTAACCTCAGACCATGACGGGGCACGAACCCTCGACCTGAAAATCATTTTATATAAACTAAAAGATCAGTGTAGAAAGACTAATAGGCAAAAACCGTAGTGGGGATTAAGACAACAGAATTTTTTTTTATGAAGTCGTATTCAATATCAAGGTTTTCTTCCAAACCTGGAAGATGGGCAGGAGCACTGTCCATTACCAGAAGACACTCAAGGGACAAACCTTTTTCTTCAAGATATTTCTTGACAGCTGGCGCAAAAACTTTAGTCAACCACTCTATGAATAAAATAAGCGTTACCCAAGCCTTTGTATTCGACCTCCACATTACTGGAAGTCTAGCCTTCAACACATTATTGCACTTAAAAACGGGCGGATTTTCAAAGTAGTAGACTAAAAGAGGCTTAATCTTGCAATCCCCCATTGCATTAGCGCACAATAAAAGTGTAAGCCTGTCCTTCATTTGATTGCGACCAGGCAATGACTTCTACTCTTGGGTTATGTAGGTCCTTCTAGGCATATTTTCCAAAACAGTCCTGATGCATCACAGTTAAAAAATTGCTGCAAGACGTAACCTTCACTTTCGATGAATTTAGCGAATTCTACCACATAAGCATCCAATGCCTTTTGGTCCGAACTACCTGCCTCTCCATGCCTAACAACACTATGAACTCCAGTTTGTCGACTAAATTTTTCAAACCAGCCTATATTTGCTTTAAATTTGTCAATTATAGTGCCACTAGCGCTTAGAGTGTTCGATACTTTATCATGGTGTAACTGTAGAGCCTTCGTGCATATTATAGCCTCGCTAAAACTATCTCCAGCAAGCTTTTTTTCATTTATCCAGACTAACAATAATTTTTCTATCTCCCATACCTTGAGACTTATGCTCCGATAAAATAGTCAATCTTTAGTAACTTTAGCCGCATTTAAGGCTTATTTATTCTTTAAAATAGTACAGATGGTTTATATAGCCATGTCATACTGCATGGCGAGATAAAAAACACGAACACTGTTCTCATGTTTAGCTATCATTTCTTTCTTCGTTTCCACAGTAATACATTTAGGATTATTAACGGCACTATCACTGACACTTTTCATTTTCATACAAGCTATAATGAGTTCTAATCTAAAGTAAAGAGCAAAAAATATTTGGAAATATTTACCAAAAGAACAACGAGCAATCTTTACAGAGTGGCCACCAATGCAAAACTGAGAACAAACACGTGGTCGCCCTGAAGGATGTGCGTGTGTATGTGCGTTTGGACCGCGAGGATTGTTCGGGGGTCAACTCAAAATTTGTTCGAAAATTGTGTTCGTAGGTCGAATTATTCGTTGTTGGGGGCATTCGTTATATGGACGCTTAACTGCATAAGGATTTGTTCTCTTTTTTAGTCCTAGTTATGTTTCTATATGTCATAAAAATGTGTTTTATGTCTTAGATTATGAACTTTACTACTGCGTTTGCATAAGCAGGTGACGTAGGCGCTTTTTAGGTGTGTTTCATCTTTCGCGTAAAATAGCTTTACAACACGTCCTGAGGAACAGAACTGTGACATAGGTCGAGGACCCTCTATATTTTAATTACAAGATAATTATATGCATTTCAAAAATCTCCATCGACTGTGGATTTGAGAATAACATGTGTTCGCCTGTCAAATGTATTGAGAGAGAAGCACAACATCTGAGTTGAAAGGAGCAGTAGTGCCAACTGTACTCCTGGGACTTCAGAAGAAGTTTCAGTATCTTATTACATCTGTGGCTAAGTGTACCCATGTTACTTTCTTCATATGCCTGTAGTCTTTGTTGAATCCTTGGTGAGTTATATAGTATAGCAATTATAATGCTCTCTTGTACCCATATTTATGCAAGTGACAATGAACTCCTTGAATTCACATCCTACATCAATATTTATGTTTCAACTGGAAACTCGCTTACAAGGTAACACTATCCCTCATTCAGTCCAATAATATCTCTAAGCCCTCATTATTTTTTGGCCCTTAGGAAACACTTTAAAACTGCATATATTTCATTGAATATTGCATCTGTAATTCCTATTATATCTAATTACTGTTGTGCATTCTATCCTTTGATTCTACAGCCTTACCAGCTACCCCACCAGAAGTTATGTACAATAACCTTAAGCTATATAAGTTTGGTTATTCAAAATTATCATCCCTTTGTAGGAAAGAACCCTGAACAAAAATCCTCTTCTCCTCTTCATTTCTTCCCCAATATAACCTTATACTCTTTGTAACCAGTTTTTATATATCTCTATCTCTCTATGTTCTATTGGGTGGACTGAACACTGTCCCGTATTCTTGACAATCTTTTCGATTTTTTTACTCTCATCGTTATTTTCAAGTGTTACCTTAATTATTCTTGCATTTCCCTCCTTCATGTACTAACCAAGTTGATGCATGCTTACAATACTATCTGGACCACACAGATCAAGCAGATATGGTTCATCTCCACCCCTAGCTATTGTTGGTTCTAGTACATGTTGGTGCAAGATCAGCTTCCTTATCAGTTCTATAACCAAGCCCTTATTAAGTTCATGTCTCCACTGCCATGTTAACTCTTGACATTCACATATGCCTAAGATTATTACTGTGTGAGCTCAAGTGCATTTTTTATTATTGCCCTCTCCATATTACTCTTCCCTAGGTTCATCATGGGGAAGTGGATGACTTTCCATCCTTAGTGGGTGCACACTTCATCATTTTTCTCTTGCATTTAGTCTTTTCCTTCCTCTCTCTCCCATAGACTCTGGAAATGCTATTTATTTGTTTCACTGTTTCTGCATTTTTTTGTGTGTGTACCATATGGCCTGCTACTTCCTCATAACTCATTAATATCCCTGTGTGGTTTTGGCAATGCCAATTTCTGTTTAAGTGATTTCCTAACTTCTTGGATCTTCTCTTTTCACTTTTGACTCCACTCTATGGACCTTTTGGAGAATTTTATGTTTTCTTTCCTGTGAGTTTATCACCCCTTGTCCTCGCTTCCTTATTGCCTTTCTAATCTTATGGAGTTGTTATTTTAATGCTCTAGCAATAGGTCCTATGCTAGAGCGTTAAAATAACAACTCCATAAGATTAGAGAGGCAATAAGAAAGCGAGGACAAGGGGTGATAAACTCACAGGAAAGAAAACATAAATTCTCCAAAAGGTCCATAGAGTGGAGGCAAAAGGGAAAAGAGAAGATCCAAGAAGTTAGGAAATCACTTAAACAGAAATTGGCATTGCCAATACCGCACAGGGATATTAACGAGTCATAAGGAAGTAGCGGGCCATATGGCACACACACAAAAAATTAGTGTGAGCCCAAGTGCATTTTTTATTATTGCCCTCTCCATATTACTCTTCCCTAGGCTCATCATGGGGAAGAGGATGACTTTCCATTCTTGGTGGGTGAGCACTTCATCATTTTTCTCTTGCATTTAGTGTTTTCCTTCCTCTCTCTCCCATAGACTCTGGATATGCTATTTATTTGTTTTCACTGCTTCTGTATTTTTGTGTGTGTGCCATATGGCCTGCTACTTCCTCATGACTCGTTAATATCCCTGTGTAGTTTTGGCAATGCCAATTTCTGCTTAAGTGATTTCCTAACTTCTTGGATCTTCTCTTTCCCCTTTTCCCTCATGGACCTTTTGGAGAATTTTATATTTACTTTCCTTTGAGTTTATCACCCCTTGTCCTCGCTCCCTTATTGCCTTTCTAATCTTATGGAGTTGTTATTTTAATGCTCTAGCAATAGGACCTACTCTGTTTCATGGAGAACTGGTTAGCATTATTCTATTTAGCTGAGGTTAATGGGGAGACTTGGTAATCTTTTTTAACTTTGTTTTCACTGTTTTTCTTCCAGTTTTACCCGTTTGGTCTCTCTCTCTCTCTCTCTCTTTCTCACATTCTGGCAAAAACAGGTCACTAAAAATTCATCCAAAGATAAAATCTGTTGGCCTTTTAGACAGACTCTATTCAATACGTACTTAGTGTTTTCTTTCCTGTGAGTTTATCATCCCTTGTCCTCGCTTCCTTATTGCCTTTCTAATCTTATGGAGTTGTTATTTTAATGCTCTAGCAATAGAACATACTCTGTTTCATGGAGAACTGGTTAGCATTATTCTATTTAGCTGAGGTTCATGGGGAGACTTGGTAATAATTTTTGAGTTTGCTTTCATTGTTATTCTTCCAGCTTTACCCGTTTGGTCTCTCTCTCTCTCTCACATTCTGAAGAAAACAGGTCACTTGAAATTCATCCAAAGACAAAACCTGTTGGCCTTTTAGACGGGCTCAATTCAATACTTTCTTTTAATGTCCTGTTTTGGTTATTTTCTGGAAACTTTACAACCAAGCTCTCACATGAAACCGACAGAATAATGGCAATGCTCATCTTTTAGGGAAACTTGCACATTTCTTTATTTAAAAAATTAGGCATTGATTATTTTTTCTTTCTCTTTCTCTCCCATTTTCAAATTACTGTACTGGACACTAGTGGCTCTGAATGTGGCATGGATGCTATTCTAGCAACATAGTCAGACTGGATGCTTTATATCCAAAATGGACGCACTTCAGGTGAGACTGTTGATAGCAACTAAATATATGTAGTTCACTAATAACCTTATTCTACTGACAAAGAGTCTGGAAGGCACTGGTCTATCAGACAGAAGTTGCAATAAGGATTACACATGTAAAATATAAAATAGATTGATGATTTTCTTTTTAGCTTATCAAAATGGGGCACTAAAAAGACTTAAACATCCAGGGCTAATAAGTCGACGATGCAGGGATATTTGTCAAATCTTTACCAAGGATTATTTGTTATAACCAAAGTAAATAAGATTGTCTACCTTGAATGTCTTACAAGAATACAGATCTATGTAAAGGAAACTTCTACTACTACAACAACAACAACAACTACTACTACTACTACTACTACTACTACTACTACTACTACTACTACTACTAATAATAATAATAATAATAATAATAATAATAATAATAATAATAATAATAATAATAATAAATATCATGTACACATGTGCTATTTTACTATAAGTCATAAAATAGCAAAGCCATTGAATATGGAGATGCTTACCTCCAACCTGAACAAAGTCAGGAATAAACCAAAGATGAGTCCGGAAGACATTATACTGCATACCAGCAAGCCACAAAGGTAAAACATGGAGGCCTGCAATACTCAGCACACCAAAAGCATTGCGGAAATCTGAAATTTTGAGAGAATAAGAGCATTTACATGAAGTATTAAATTCACTAGATATCAAGGCGATGTAAAATATTTACATGAATTCTAGATTTACTAAACATCCAAAAACGATGAAATGCTTCTTATCAGGCATAACGTTTATGAAATACTATCTTTACTTCTGGACAATGGTATGGGCAAAATATCTGCAGTAAAAATATATCACCAGCAGTGTTAAAAACTTAATTTCTTGTTAGAATGTCTCAATTTACAAATTACAAGCTACAGTGACATAATATGTCTATACAAGCTGCAAATGAGTATTTACAGCATTTCCTACACTAAAACAAATATGCTATGATACCATTCCAGGAGGCTACTACTGTTGATCACTGCCAGCAACTATATTTACAACAAAAAACGTCTAGGTTAAATGTAAAATGCAAACCTGTCAGCTGGAGTAAGTCTACAAGTATAAAAGCAAAGCAATTATCAAAATTCCTTGTAAATCTTATGATACCAATTTTACATACATTCATTCGTACCTTCCTTCTTTCACGCATTCTTACAAAATTAGGCATGAGTGGTCAGAAAAGTCTCTAATAAAATTCAATACTTCAAAATGGGTACAAGTGTAAGAAGGCCCAAGCAGGAGTACAACTTCAAGAGACAGAAAATGAGAGAGACCTAGGAGTAAACATACTGGCCAATTTGCCTCCAGAAATGCATATAAATGGCATAGTGAGGGCAGCATATGCTTTCTTAGCAAATGTAAGGGTAGCTGTCAGGCACATGGACAAGGAAATGCTCAGAAATATTTATGTAACCTATGCGAGGCCAAAGCTTGAATATGCAGCCACTTTTTGAAATCCGCACTTGAAAAAGCATGTAGTTAAGCTGGAAAAAGTTCAGAGACATGCCACGAAACTGGTGCCAGAAAAACGCAATCTAAGTTATGATAAGAGGCTGAGGGAATTTGACTTGCCATCACTCAAAGCGAGTGGTTATGACAGAGTGGATAGGGATCGATATTTTAATATGGCTGGCACTAGAACTAGAGGTCATAGTTTGAAGCTTCATAAGAAAACTTCTTTGCAGGATGTAAGGAAGTACTTTTCTAGTGTAAGAGTAGTTGATAATTGGAATTTGCTATGCGAGGAGGTAGTTAATGCTAACTCAATCCGTAGTTTTAAGGAAAAGTACGATAAGTATCACTAAAAAAAAAAATAAAAAAAATAAAAAAAAATAAAAAAGTATAAAATGGAACCGACAAGAAGATGAGAAGTTACGAGCTTGGGCTCCATCCTGTAAGCACAATTAGGTAATTACACACACACACACACACACACACACACACACACACACACACACAAACATACAAACACCTTTGAGAGGAAGGATACTTGTAAAGAATTACTGATGAGGAAAAAAATCTAAAAGGCTTCCAAGAACTCAGAACAGTGTTCATGCAACCACATAGAACACAGGAAGAGATAGAGAGGGTTAATACCTGGTTACAAGAAAATAGATTAAATGAAGGAAACATTAGTTTCAGCCTTCATCCAGTCAAAGGGGTGATAAGGAAAGAGCTAGAAAATCAGCGGGTGTAGCCTTATCAAGATTGCTGTACACAAATGCTGATCAGGTAGCTGGTAAGGCAAAAGAATTAAATTATCAGATACACGACAGTAAGGATGATAGCGTGGCAGTTTCAGAGACTAAGTTAAGAGACTATAAACAAAGTCACAGTTTTCCTCTAGGGATTTAAAAAAAAATGAGGGTTGAAAAATCTGAGAGTACTGGTTTAGGGATAGCATGCTCATAAGTGAAAGCTTTGAGGTAAAGAAGTAAATTACTATAGAAAGTGAGTTCAAAGAATATCTTGTTGCATGAGTAGAAACAGGTTCAGAACTCATTGTAATAGCTGTAGCATATAATCCGCCATGGAATAAACAAAGCCTAGAGGTTTATGAGGAAAGTTAGAAACTCAGTTGTAAATATCACACAGGAGAGAGAGTATACGACATTGATTATGGGGATTTTAATCATAGAAAGATATATAGGATTAGTCCTAACCAGCACAGTTAGGAGGATTCTTTTGGGGGCAATATTAGTATATTCTGTAGAAGGAAATTTCCTGCATCAAAATGTACTGAAGCCAACGAGGGTCAGGGGTGTTGAAGAGTCATGACTGCTCAATATTGTATTCACAGATAATGTGTTGAATATTGGCAAAATTGAGTACAGTATAAGCAAACAACTTGAAAAAGTGACTGCAGTGTTTGTTGATGAAGTATATAATGGAAGAAGTTCTGCTTGAGAATAAGGGAACTGAGAAGGAAACGAGGAAGAATTGTCTGAAAAGATATTAAAACAAAATTAATGATAATTTTGCAGGTATTGACTGGAGGACCTTATTTAACGACAAATCTGAAGATGAGATGTACAAAATTTTTTGTGATTAATATGAAATCACTGTTGCATGCCATCCACCAAAATACGAGTTATTAATGCCAGAGAGAAATGGTTAAATAATGAGTGTAAGAGATCTAAGGAATGGAGAGACAAATGCTGGAATTAGAATAGGGAAAGAAAAAGAATAAATGCCTGGCACACTTGCAAACAAGCGGGGTATGATTACCAAAGTAATAAGGAGACAGGTGGTGTGGGATTATGAGAAGGATATTACCAGGAAGGCTAAAGAAAATCCCAGTCTTTTCCACAACTTTGTCAGAGGAAACTTAAAGGTCAAATAACAACTTTTAAAGTTAAAGAGGGTAGAGGGAAGCATTACTGAGACAAATAAAGAGATGTGCAAAGAATTGAACAAGCAGTTTCAGCCGGTATTCCTAGAAGAAAATACTCCACCCTATCAGATTGCATAGATAAGATATTATAGGCAGGTATTAAAGAATATCATATTTTCAATTACAGAGGTGTATGCAAAGCGTTGATGGAGTTAGATGCCCATAAAGCTGAGTGTGTTGACACATCCCCTTACGTATTCAAGTGTGCAAAATCATTATCGGCAATGCTATGCAACATTTTTTAAATCTGGGGAGATTCCAAGATGCTGGAACCAAGCAAACGTGGTACCTGTCTTCGGAAAAGGAAGGCGAGAGACAGTTCAAAACAAGAGGCCTGTTTCCTTGACCAGTACAGTTTGCAGAGTTATGGAGAAGCTACTAATTTTAAATGCATCTCACTGCATTTGTAGTCCTTCAACTTTTTGTCAGTGAGAAAACATGACTTCAGAGAAGGCCAATCTACAGATACAAACTTACTGTAATTTTATGATGAAGTAAGACAGATCTTACAAGGAAGAGGGGGCTGAGTAGATTGCATATTTTTAAGTTTTCAGAGGGCTTTGATACTGTCCAAACTGGGGGACTCTTTAAGAAACTGCAAGTAATGGCATGAAAAGGTGGATATGTCTTGATGTGAATAAAAACTTCATTAGAAGGATTGAACAGAGGGATAGAATAAAGTGCTCGGTGTCTGACTGGAGAAAGGTTAGTAGTAAGGTTCCACAGGGTTCAGTTTTAGGGCCAGTTTTTATCCATGTATATGTAAATGACCTACTGGAGTCCATAAATGCATTTCTGAATATAACTGCAAATGATGGAAAGATTATGAAAAAAGTAAAAGAGGAGAAAAATGATAGAGAACTTAAAGAAGATCTAAATAGTCAGAATGAGAGGTCAGAAAAGTGGCTAATGAAATTCAGCACTTCAAAGTGTAAGGTAATGAGGATGGGAACGAGTTCAAGAAGGGACAAGTTTGGGTACTCATCAGCAGGTGCAGAACTTCAAGAGAGAAAGAGAACGAGAGAGATCTAGGGGTAAACGCATGGGCACATTTGTCTCCAGATATGGATATGAATGGTATAGTAAAGGTCGCATATGCTTTCTTAATGTAAGGGTAGTCTGCAGACACATGGACAAGGAAATGTTCAGAAATACTAATGTAATTTGCTTAAGGCCAAAGTTTGAAAATGCAGCATCTTTTTGTATCCGCTCTTGAAAAAGCATTTACTGGAAAAGTTCCAAGACATGCTACGAAACTGGTGAGAGATACGCAATCTCAGTTATGAAGAGAGGCTCAGAGAATTAGACATTCAATCCCTTGAAGCTAGAAGGAAGGGGAATGTCAAGATGGTTTTTGAAATCCTTCATGATTTTGACAGTAAAGACAAGGAGCGATATTTTATTATGGGTGGCTCTACAACTAAAGGTCATAGTTTGAAACTTCGTAAGAAAACATCTTTGCAGGACATAAGGAAGTACTGTACATCTTTAGTGTAAGAATAGTTGATGATTGAAATTCTCTAAGCAAGTAAGTAGTTAATCCTAATTACTTTCATAGTTTTCAGGACAAATATGATAAATATCTCTGAGTATAAAACTGGAGCTGATCAGGAGATGGGGAGTTACAAGCATAGGGGTCTTTCCTGTAAGCACAATTAAGAAACTGCACGAGAAAGCACACACACACATATATATACACTTTGTCAGTGAATAACTCATGAAGAGACTTTAATTCAAGTACTAACTAGTATTATACATATTCCACTGACTACTTACATTCCAGATATGTATTTGCTCTCCCAGAAATCAGTACCTCCCCTGAATAAACAATATACATGATGATGACTTACCATTTGCCAATGTATAAGAAACTATCCATGGTGGATCAATATTTAATCCTCGTCTAAGTTTCTCGCGCCATTCAGCTCCATATGTATGATTGCATACAAATGCAATCCATTCAACAACTGACACAATATAGAGCATCTAGAAAGGAAAACATATGACAAGTTGTATTATATATATCATGCCATTTGCTTAAAATTATTACTTCAAGAATATTTAGCTTTTGCACGCGCCATAAGCTATATACAGACACTCCTCTACTTACAAACATCCAACATACGAACATCTGGAGATAC
>JAXCGZ010019205.1:10000-42500 GCA_037179515.1 Halocaridina rubra
TGGGGTTTCAGTTGTCAAGACTAATCTGCAGTTCAGGCTTGGTACCGGCGACGTTGATCGGATGTGTTATGATGTAAATGATAAGGGGGATGCTCTCAACAGATTTGGCATCATCAGGTTATTGAACATAATTGCTAAGCAATGCCCATTCTTCAAACTAAGCAACAACTGGGAAGAAATCATATACCAAACCATACCTGCTACATATGCTTCTGCACTGCAGCGGCAACAACAACCGGTCACAGCCTATAACGACAGTCAAAATAACACATACAGGAACAGAAACTACGACCGGCATCGCCAGCTCCCCTCAATAAGAAATAATATGATACGACTGCATAACAATGAATTCAGAAACGTCACTCAAGAAAGTAGCAACGATCAGCATTCTAGAAGGGATCCTCAACAGCATTCGGATGGACGTCATACCCGGGATTTTCGTCATCAGAATCGTCAAATCCCACCTGGTATTCGAGGATGGAGACGAGACTCGAGGATGAATCGCAGTCTTTACAATCTCGACCAACCACGGCGCTACCCCCAGTGTCACCGGGCGAGGGAGAAATTGCAGCAGCTCTACAGTCGTCGACAGCCCTGTTCAAACTGTGGGGAAATAAACCATGATCTTTCCCACTGTAGGTTTAACTATAGACTTAAATGTGGTCACTGCCGTGAACATGGCCATAAAACAAGATTATGTCCCTTAAAAATATAGCAGTCACATTGTAATGCAGGCTTATTGAAACATTTCATAAATATACAACACATCAATGCACAATCACTTTTGGGTAATTTCGACAATATTGAACTAATGATGAAAATAACGTAGATATAATGTGTTTGTGAAACTTGGCTCCTATCTAATATGCAGTCTGGTTTTGTTGCTATACCGTCTCCCTATTAAAGACCCCTGAAGTCGAGCGACCTCCTCATCTCGAAGACATTTGGTTGACTGTTCAGAGTGGGAAATTCCCTTCATTCATCCTGGGATGTGTATATAGACACCCTCATGCACTCAACGACACCTTTGATTACATCTCCGAGGTATTTCGGTCTGTCTGTTTGAGGAGCAAACCTCTCATTATTATAGGCGACTTCAATGACAATCTTTTTCTTCCTAATAATAAAATGGGGAAATTAATTCAATCCCTCCACTTAAATCAGCTTGTGAATAAAGCAACCCGTATCACCGCTAATTCCTCCAGCCTAATTGATCTTATAATTACCAATACACCTAGTTTTATAGTTCACCACGATGTCTTACCTTGTCCTGTAGGAGACCACGAGCTTCTAATAGCTACAGTTAATGTCAGGAAGGAAAAGTGACCGCCAATTGTTAAAACTTTCCGCTCTCTTGAGAATTATTCTCAAAATTGTTTCTGTGACACTCTTCTTAATGAATACAACATTTTAAATTCAATACTAACTACAGATTGTGTAAATTATCAAGTTTCTACTTTTACTGATGTTTTTACGAGATGTTTAAATGAATGTGCCCCTCTTACAACCAAAGTCATGACACGCCCTCCTGCCCTGTGGATTGACTCTCAGTTAAAAGAGCAAATGAAAAGGAGAGATGACCTCCTAAGGCAATTTAAATCTGATAGACAAAACTCCGAGATGGAAAGAGCCTATAGAAGAGAAAGAAACCTTACTAAAACAATGTTGTCCGAAAAGAAGAAAAATCATTTCAGGGAAGAATTTTTCAAGTATAGGGGAAATATCAAAGGAACTTGGAATGTTATAAAAAGAATAATTCCTGCAAATAAGGAAATCTTAGAAAATTCTGACCATCTCAGTGATAATGTGGAAAAGCGAGTGAATGATTTTAATAAGTATTTTGCTAAAATAGGTAAGTCCACATATGAAAAGTCCCAAGATAATAATGACTTGATTACTAATCAACCACATAATTGCCAGCCTCCAGCTGAAAGAAATATTATCAATAATTTTAGACCGCACGCAATCGATTTAGTCACACTTATTCTTGTCATAAAGAACCTCACACAAACAAACTCTTGTGGTTCCGATGGGATACAACTTCGCTTCCTAATTGACTCATTGCCAGTTATAGTATTTTTCATTTTAGTCATTGTTAATACATCCATTGTTACAGGCATTTATCCTAACCTCTGGAAGCATCCCTATATCATCCCCGTTTTTAAGAGTGGAGATACTAATAATGTTGAAAATTATAGGCCAATCTCTCTTCTCAGCATCCTGTCTAAAATACTTGAGAAGGTAGTTGCCACCCAGTTAATAAATTTTCTTGAATCAAATTGTCTATTATGTGAGGAACAACACGGTTTTTGGCCTAAACTTTCGACCGAGACGGCCCTACTTAAAATTACTGATAAAATTTATAGTAATATTGAAAATAAGAAAAATCACTTTTATTATTGTTAGATTTGTCTAAAGCATTTGACACTGTACACCATCAAATTCTAATGACCAAACTTTCCAAAGTTTATGTTGACTCGTTTTGGTTCGAAAATTATCTGAAAGATCGAATTCAATCAGTTCGAATGGGCTCGACTCTCTCTTCTTCTTTAGATATCAGTTTTGGCGTTCCTCAGGGTTCAATTTTGGGTCCTCTGCTTTTCCTAATATATGTTAATGATTTACCTCAATTTATAAGAGATTGCCTACTTGTTATGTATGCTGATGACACCCAGATTATGCTTACTGGTGACATTGATAGAATTCCTGAAATCTTAAAAAAGGCTGAAGATATATTAAACTGTGCCAAAAGTTATTTTAACAGTAATGGTCTTTTACTGAACGAAAATAAAACTAAATTTGTTATTTTTGAAACAAATCAATACCTGTCCCGCATTCCTGAGAACATCAGTATAAATTTCAACAATGTTTCACTCTTCCCATCTAATAAGGTTAAAAATCTAGGAGTTATTATGGACAGTACCATGACATTTAATTTTCATATCGATGAACTACATAAAAAAGTGAACGGGACCATTATTTACTTGAACAGAGTCTATGAAAGATTCGAGCCTGATTGTAGGGTAATTGTAGTACAAACATTGATTTTAAGTATTCTCAACTACTATCTGAGTGTTTGGGGTTCCACGACTAAGACCCAGATGTTACGAGTGAAAAGGCTCCAGAATTTTGCTGCAAGAGTTGCCATAGGGGGGGTGCATAAATATGATCACGTGACTCCCCTCTTTGAGAGATTGGGTTGGCTAAGGATGGACATGAAGTTCATATATAATATCTGTCTTTTAGTTTTTAAAATAAATCATGGAATATTACCGGAATGGCTCTTCTCATTGCCAACAGTTAATCCAGTGCGTATCAATAACGTCAACACCAGATATCAGAATTCTTTTTACGTGCCCAGAACTTCCACTGATATTGGGGCAAGAGCCTTAAATGTAATGGGCCCGAGACTTTGGAACTCTTTACCCGCAAACTTAAGAAGCTGTCAAACATTACCCTCATTTAAATCTCATCTTTTAAATCACCTACTTAATAAGTGATTTTAGTCTCATTATTATACTACCATTGGGTAGACGAAGTGTACGTAAGGTTGTTTTAATGTGTAAATATTTTGATTATGTGCTTTGCAAATTTCATTTGTTTCATTTTGGCATTTTACATTTTACATTTGTAATTTGTAATTAGATTAATTATCATGTAATAGCCATTTTTGATGGAATAAAGTTTTTTGACTTTGACTTTGACTCTCTCTCTCTCTCTCTCTCTCTCTCTCTCTCTCTCTCTCTCTCTCTCTCTCTCTCTCTCTCTCTCTCTCTCTCTCCTCTCTCTCTCTCTCTCTCCAGCATTTTATTCTACCCAACCCCCCACACTCTCTTTGTCCCAACAAACTAGGGAGGGGCACTGTACACAGTTATTAAAGTAAATAAACCAACAGATGTACAAACAATGATGAGCCCTTAATAATAATAATAATAATATTAATAATAATAATAATAATAATAATAATAATAATAATAATAATAATAATAATAATAATAATAATAATATAATAATAATAATAATAATAATAATAATAATAATAATAATAATAATAATAATAATAATAATAATAATAAAAATAATAATAATAATAATAATAATAATAATAATAATAATAATAATAATAATAATAATAATAATAATAATAATAATAATAATAATAATAATAATATGTAAGGAGAATTATTGGAATAGACATCATGAAAGTAATGCAGAGGTATATTAAAACCCAGCAGAGAGCTGGATATTCATTACATATCTTTTATTATCCCTTCACATTTGACAGGTCATTACACTCTCCATCTCTGTTTCTCTTTACAACCTAATAAAGGCAGTCTTATTTTATCATTTTTTTGCCCATCATGGCATCAAAATAATATATATATTTTTTTTTTTTTTTTACAAAATAAATCCGTGATGCACTGAATCCACGATAGGTGAACCGTGAAATAGCAAGGGGTTACTGCATATATATAGTGGGTCCTAAATTTATGTCAAAGTTCTGTTCCTGAAATGTGATGGAACCCGAATGACACTGTAAGTTGGAGCACACCATAATAAGCACCTATGCTAATGAGGTAGCTTCACTTTTCTTCAGAGCATTGCCATAAGAAGAATCTGTATTATGCTTGGGAGTTATAATGCAGGCCAAAATTATCAAGAAAGAACCAAAATAATTTATGGGAGATTTATTTTAACCACGAAACATTGTAACTCGAGGAGAGTGTAAATTGAGGACCCATATATATATATATATATATATATATATATATATATATATATATATATATATATATATATATATATATATATATATATATATATATATATATATATATATATATATATATATATATATATATATATATATATATATATATATATATATATATATATATATATATATATATATATATATATATATATATATATATATATATATATATATATATATATATATATATATATATATATATATATATATATATATATATATACATATATACATATATACATATATACATATATACATATATACATATATATATATATATATATATATATATATATATATATATATATATATATATATATATATATATATATATATATATATATATATATATATATATATATATATATATATATATATATATATATATATATATATATATATATATATATATATATATATATATATATATATATATATATATATATATATATATATATATATATATATATATATATATATATATATATATCTATATATATATATATATATATATATATATATATATATATATATATATATATATATATATATATATATATATATATATATATATATATATATATATATATATATATATATATATATATATATATATATATATATATATGTAGAGGAGGTCTTCATTAGATGCCAGGGTTCCATTTTTTACAGGTGACTTAAAGTGGATTTCAAAATAAGTAGGAAATTACCTGAATTCGAACCTAGGATCTCCAACCAATGTTAAAATAAATTATCTTAAGCATAGAAAAATAACCTAAGTTCTTAATCTAGGACATAAAAATAGTAAAATTAAACTTAACAATATTGCTTACCTTTACTTGTGTAATTTAAAACAAAAATAGTAAAATTACACTACAGAACAGTAGAGTATGCAGTACAATGTTGCTTACCTTGATTCGTGTGGTCTGCTTGCACACTGAAAGGGGTGATGTAAGTGAGGGAGAGACTGGGTTACTAGGAGGTGGAAGTTGGAGAGGCAGGTGCTGAGGAGACTGTGGCAGGTGAGTCTAGAGACAAAAGAACATAATGGAAGTACCAAGGCAGGTGAGTCTATAGAGGTAGAGGCACCTAAGGTACAGGGTAAAGGAACTGTTGCTGGGGGCTCTACCTTCACGAGAATTTGATCAAGGCACGTCTGGAAGAATACCCTCTTGTTCTTCTCATATTTTCCTTGTAACACTGCAGACCATAATTGATCCCTCAACCTTAGTGTACCTGTCAATGTTGGGGTCCTGACCTTGAACTTTGGCAACACTTTCTCTACCAGGGCAAAAGTTTCTTCCAATTCCCTAGTTGTGAATTTCTTGGGCTCTGGGTTTGTTAGTTCTTCATCCTCTTTAATCATCTGCTTCACCAGATGAAAGAGGTCCTCAGCAGATAACTCCTCATTATGAGATTTCAGAAGCTCTTTTACATGATCAGCCTCCACCTCTAACTCGAACTCCTTAATCAGGGCAACTACGTTCTTGGTTGCAGCCTCATCTGTCTCCTCAAAGCCTTGGAAGTCATTCGTAATATAGGGGAACAGTTTCTTCCAAACCCCATTAAAGTTCTATTGCCTCACTTTCTCCCAAGCATCAGTAATATTCTTCACAGCATGAAGAATATTGTATTACTTCCAAAAAGCATTGAGAGTCAAGTTCTTGTCCTTCTCAGCTGCCCTGAGAGCCATAGCAATTGTCCTTTGGAGGTAGTAGTCCTTGAAAGAGGCAATGGCCCCCTGATCCCTGGGCTGTAACAGGGCAGTGGCTTTAGGTGGAAGGTAAACCATCTTTACATTAGGATGAAAGGCATCCAAATGAGCAGGGTCACCAGGGACATTGTCTAGGATTAGCAACACCTTACAGGGCAGACCCTTTGAGGCACAGTACCTCTCCACTTCAGGGACAAAATGGTTGCTGAACCAGACCTCAAATATTTGAAGGATTATCCAAGCCTTATTGTTCAACTTCAAGATGACTGGCAGTTGACCCTTCTAAGCGCCCTTGAGTACCCTTGGTATTTCTGCCAAGTAAACCAACAAGGGCTTCAGCCTGCAGCCTCCAGTAGCATTAGCCCCCAAAAGCAAAGTCAGTCTCTCCTTGCTGACTTTATAGCCTAGTGCTGTCTTCTCCTTCTTGGCGAAGTATGTACGACTAGGCATACGCTTCCAGAATAAGCCAGACTCATCCATGTTAAATACCTGTTCGGCACGGTAACCCACGATATTATCTCAGCCAAAGCAACAGAAACATTTCTGCTGCTTCCTCATCACCACTAGCAGCTTCACCTTGCACTCTTTATGGCATGCAAATTAGCAAGAGCCTAAAAACAATCAATCAAATCCCTACTAGCCACAAACTCTTCATGGTCATACAGGCTAATCAGAGAATGAAGCCAATGTTCGTAGTACTTTCTCCCTTTTCAGCGAGGTTTACTATTTCAATATTAATTTCCATGGTTATGACTTTTCTTTTCTACATAGCACTGCCGTCAGAACTATCACCAATATACTTTCTCCCTTTTCAGCGAGGTTTACTATTTCAATATTAATTTCCATGGTGATGACTTTTCTTTTCTACATAGCACTGCCATCAGAACTATCACCAATATGCTTGGGAGGCGTAATCTCAGTAAAGAGTGAACACGAGTGAAACAAACGAGAGCAGATGAACATGAGGCACAATATGTCGGGTGAGAATGAGTGACTCTTCTACTTCTTCTACTGCCGCTTGATGCCGTATTCTTACACGACGCTCAACAAACTATCTCACATAAATTTGTATTTTTGGCTATTTGTTTGGTATTTCTTTTTTAAGTTCAAGATAATCCTTCAATATAACCAAATATATAAACAATTAAATAGACATTAACTTGATAAATATGAACACATTTGTGCTGCTAGCTGTGTGTTTGTCCGCCGCACTCACAAATTGCTCAGAGCAAGCAGTTCGAATTTACCGCACTAGCACTTTATTAATAATTTATTGGCCTCCAATGTAATGGCAAAACGACGTTCTACGAGGGCCCTTTGTGTGTGTGTGTGTGTGTGTGTGTGTGTGTGTGTGTGTGTGTGTGTGTGTGTGTGTGTGTGTGTGTGATTACCTAATTGTGATTACCTAATTGTGTTTACGGGAAAGAGCCCAAAGCTCGTATCTTCCCGTCTCCTCATCGGTTCCATTTTAGACTTAGTGATACTTATCGTACCTGTCCTTAAAACTATGGATTGAGATAGCATTAACTACCTCCTCGCTTAGCCAATTCCAATTATCAACTACTCTTACACTGAAAAAGTATTTCCTTACATCCTGCAAACAAGTTTTCTTACGAAGCTTCAAACTATGACCTCTAGCTTTAGAGCCAGCCATATCGAAATATCGATCCCTATCCACTCTATCATAACCATGAAGGAATTTAAAGACTGTCACCATATCCCCCCTTACTCTTCTAGCTTCGAGTGATGGCAAGTCTAATTCCCTCAGCCTCTCATCATAACCGAGATTGCGTATTTCTGGCACCAGTTTCGTGGCATGTCTTTGAACTTTTTCAAGCTTAGCTATGTGCTTTTTCAAGTGCGGATTCCAAAAGGGGGCTGCATATTCGAGTTTTGGCCTCACATAGGTTACATAAATATTTCTGAACATTTCCTTGTCCATGTGCCTGAAGGCTACCCTTACATTTGATAAGAATGCATATGCTGCCCTTACTACGCCATTTATATGTATTTCTGGAGACAAATCTGCCAGTATGTTTACTCCTAGATCTCTCTCATTTTCTATCTCTTGAAGTTGTACTCCAGCCACCGAGTAGTCAAGCTTGGGCCTTCTTGCACTTGTACCCATTCTCATTACCTTACATTTTGAGGTATTGAATTTCATTAGCCACTTTTCTGACCACTCATGCAGATTATTTAGATCCTCCTGAAGTTCTCTACCATTGTTCTCGTTTTTTACTTTCTTCACAATCTTTGCATCGTCTGCAAACATATTCATGAATGAATTTACAGACTCTGGTAGGTCATTTACATATACAAGGAACAAAAGTGGCCCTAAAACTGAACCCTGTGGAACTCCACTACTAACTCTTCTCCATTCAGACACTGAGTGTCTTACTCTAACCCTCTGTTCCCTTCCTTCTAAGTAAGTTTTTATCCATTCCAACACAGTGGTAACGCGCTGGCTTCGCATTCATGAGGTCGAAAGATCGGTTCCCGTCCAAGACCGAGAGTTTAAGCTGTTTACTGGCAGGAACTGCTGTGGGTGGACACCACAGTGGGGGGTTGGGGCTTACCCTGGCTGACGAATACCCATTGTATTGAAATGGAAATAAAGTATTATATATTCTAGCCATTGAGTGCAGCTTCCTAATAAGTCTCCCATGTGGAACAGTGTCAAACGCTTTCTGGAAGTCTAGGAATATGCAATCTGCCCAGCCCTCTCTTTCCTGTAAGATTTGGCTTACCTCATCATAAAATTCTAATAAGTTTGTTACTGTTGATCTACCTTCTCTGAAGCCATGTTGCCTCACTGACAAAAAGTTGAAGGATTCCAAGTGAAGAGAGATATGTTTCCTTAGTAGTTTCTCCATAACTTTGCAAACTATGCTGGTCAAGGAAACTGGTCTATAGTTCAGAGCCGTATCCCTCCTTCCCTTTTTGAAGATAGGTATCACATTTGCTTGTTTCCAGCATCTTGGAATCTCCCCCGACTCCAGTGACTCCTTAAATATGATACTTAGTGCCACTGATATTGTGTTTGCGCATTTTTTAAGCACATGAGGGGATATGTCATCAGGACCTGTAGCTTTATGATCATCTAAATCCATCTGCGCTTTGCATACCTCTGTGGCTGTAAGGTTGATGTTTTCTAATACCGGCCCTTGAGCTTCTATCACTGCAATCTGAAGGGGTGGGGTATTTTCTACTGTAAATACTGACTGAAACTCCTTGTTCAATTCTTTGCAGATCTCTTCGTCCGTCTCAGTGATGCTTCCATCCGCTCTCTTTAGCCTTAAAACCTGTTCTTTTACCTTCAGTTTTCCTCTGATAAAGCTGTGGAAAAGCTTGGGATTTTCTTTAGCCTTCCTGGTGATGTCCCTCTCATAATCTCTCTCTGCCTCTCTCCTTTTACTTAGGTAGTCATTTCTTGCTCTTTTGTAGGTTTGCCAGGCATTTATGTTTTTTCTCCTCCTATACCTTTTCCAGCATTTGTCTCTCCACTCCTTAGCTCTTTTACACCCATTATCGAACCATTTCTCTCTGGCATGAATTACACCTACTTTGGTGACAGGTATGCAGCAATCTACTATCTTCCCATATTTCTCACAAAAGATGTCATACATTTCTTGTACAGATTTGTTGTAAAATAAGGTTCTCCAGTCAATAACTGCAAAAAGCTCATTCATTTTGATGTAATCTCCTTTCGGATAGTTCCTCCTCATGTCCTCAGTGCCTCTACTCTCAGGAAGAATATCTTCAATGATATACTCCATCAACAACACACAGTGGTCACTCTTTCCAATTGGTGGTTCATACTCAATATTTTCAATATCCAACACATTATCTGTGAACACTAGATCAAGTAGTGATGGCTCATCCCCACCCCTGGCTCTTGTTGGTTCCATTACATGTTGGTGTAGGAAATTCCCTTGTACGCAATCTAGGAATCTTGCCCCGAATGAGTCCTCACCACTGTGTGGGTCAAGATTTGTCCAATCTATCTCTTTATGATTAAAGTCTCCCATAATCAAAATCCTACATTTTATCTCCCATACCATGTTAACAACTGAGTTTATGACTTCAATAGTACCTATATGACTTTCCTCATAAATTTCAAGCCTATTTTGGTTCCTTGGTGGGTTGTATACAACAGTTATTATAATGCTCTCTGACCCAGTATTTATGCGAGCAACAAGAAATTCCCTGAACTCACTTTCTATAGCCAAGTTTATTTCTTCAACTTGAATCCTCTCACTTATGAGCAGTGCTATCCCTCCACAAGTCCTCTCAGATCTTTCAACCCTTAGTATTCTGAAGCCCTTAGGAAAAACTGTGACACTGTTTATGTCCTCACTCAACTTAGTCTCTGTAATTGCTACTATATCTGCCTTATTGTTGTGAATCCTATCTTTTAATTCTACTGCCTTACCAGCTAATCCATCAGCATTTGTGTATAACAATCTTAATGAGGCCCCATCCCCTGATCTTCTGTCATTATCTTCTTTATCTCCCCTTTGTCTGGAAGTATTCTGTAACGAAAATTTTTCTTCTCTTCTTCATTTCTTTCATCATTTAACCTTCTTGCCTCTTGCAACAAGTTTTTGATCTTTCCCATCTCTTCCTGTGTTCTGCATCGTCTAATGAACACTTCTTTGCATTCTTGAAGGTCTTTTAGACTTTTTTTTCTCAACAATATTTCCCTACATGTTTCCCCTCTCTCAAAGGTTACTTTTGTTGGTCTCGGCTTTCCTTCCCTCGAATATTTACCTAGTTGGTGTATGTTTACAATATCCTCAGGACCACATACTACTCCAAGCTTTCTTATCAGGTCTACAACCCTAGCTTTATTTTCTTCAAGTCTCCCCTGCCATGTTGGCTCTTGGGATTCACTTATGCCTGAGATTACCACTGTCTTCTCCTTATCAAGTGCCTGTCTGATGAGTGGGTTTGCCCTTTCCATCACAACGTCTTTCATATTTTTGATTACTGTCTCTTTATAGTCAACTGTTTGTATGTTTTCCAGTGCCACCACCTTTACAGCCTCTTTTACTGCCACATTCCCCTTTAGTGCATCAGCAAAGGACGTTTTCATGGCATCATTTTCCATATTCAGCTCCTGGAACTCTTTTCTGAACTGTTCAATGTTTTCCTTAATCTGGACATTCCAAGCAGCAATCTCGTCTCTCTCAGAAGAGAGCAGTGAACTAACATCTAATTCCTTTAGGTTGTCATTCAGCTGTTTGTTTTTATCTTCTTGTTTAGAAATTCTAGATTCTAGTTGATTCTTTTCCCCTTCCAGCTTCTTTATTCTTTTTTCTAGTTCCTTTCTCTCCTGCCCTTGTGCTTTATTTGCTTCCTCCAAAGATCTTATTTGTTCTCTGAGTGTTTCATTCTCTTTCATTTCTCCATCCATATTCCGAATTTTATCATCAAGGTTTATAACCATTTCCTCTAACTTCTTGATTCTCTGTTTAAGTCCCCTGATGACTACCCCTTCTCCCGACCCATGGGTGGGAGAGGTTCGGGACAGAGATGGCCTCATTTTTATGTTCTCCCTCTCACAGAGTATAGAAAGAAGACGAGAAAGAGGAAAAAAAAGAAAAGAGAAAAACTTTTAATTGAGCTTCACACAGAATTTTTATATCTCCATATAAGTGCTATTTAGTGACTCAGTTTGTCTCTTTTCTGGTAACACACATCTTAACATAAAAACTTGACCATGGTAATTTAAGTATAAAAAGAAAAAGAAAAACAAAAGTCAAACCTGAAGGAAAATTCGAATTTGTGTTTGAGGTGGCACCCACCTGTTTCTGCTATATATTCTTCCTAACTGATAAACTGACTTGCTAACCAAGATATGTTATCACGGGATTAGACTTTACATTTAACTCAATATATATACAAAATAAAAAAAAATAGTAAAAGAGAAAGCTAAAAGAAAAGCAAAAAAATGAAGAAAATAAGACTGCTGCTCTACTTGGCAACTTAACTCAGTACTGTTGACAGGTGGGTATTTGGTAATTTTTTTCTTTTATTATTCAATTATTTCGTGTATCAAACTAACTAACTAGTTAATATAAATGGGAAGGATACTGATTTTAACAATATATAGAACCACAGGATCAGGTAAACGGCTTAAGAGCTTTCCCCAGTTTACACAAAAAATTAGGTAATGTGATGTGATGGCTCCACCTCTGTGTGTGTGTGTGTGTGTGTGTGTGTGTGTGTGTGTGTGTGTGTGTGTGTGTGTGTGTGTGTGTGTGTGTGTGTGTGTGTGTGTGTGTGCAAAAATCTCGCTGTCTTATGAAGATTGAAATAGAATTTCTTGGAAACCTAAGGCAAAAAGAAAAATTCTAAGGTCGGTGTTCGTTTGAGAGTATCTAACATTAAAGTACCCAGACTAAGAGTCATTATCATTCTTGAGGAGAACTGTATTTACCTGGTATATAAAACAAGAGGGAACTATTAAATCAAAACCCCAATACCTTGGAAACTCATTATTCATGAGACTACTTTCCAATTTTAAGAGATTAATGGGAGCGTTCATCACCGTCTTAATCATTACTCAAACCTATCCTTAATCTAATGATGCTCTATAAGAATAATAATGTTAGTGGTAATTAAGAGAAAATGAAGAAATAATTTTGAGATTATATATATATATATATATATATATATATATATATATATATATATATATATATATATATATATATATATATATATATATATATATATATATATATATATATATATTGGTGTTTAACAGGTTAAAAGACTAAGTTTGTATTTTGTGTGATACTTTACACACTCTACCTCTCTCTCTCTCTCTCTCTCTCTCTCTCTCTCTCTCTCTCTCTCTCTCTCTCTCTCTCTCTCTCTCTCTTACACATACACACACACAGTCAAACTTGAATGACCGTTTCACAATACCTACCTAACACTTTCTATAATAGGGTGATGAAGAAGTCTTCTAAGCACCCACTAAGTGAAACTTCAGTTTACTAAAAAAAAATGATTGAACATTAATATAGTTATTTCAAGTTACTTTAAGATCATCCTCTACATCTACAAAAAAAAAGGACGAAAATTTTAAAGATGTTATATCAGCTGAGTGAAAGACACCTGGAAATAAAATTCATGCTGTCACTCTTTACTAAACACTATAACATCTTAAGAAGGGGTGAAGGGGTAACTGCTACTCTACATAAGTTACCTAAGCATTTCTGGATATAAGGCTATGATGACGTGTCAAATCTTGAAATGTAATTATAAGCTATATAAGTTCACAGCAACTATGGTATGAGTAGTCTCACCTAATAATAATAGTAATGTAGGTATAAATTATATAGTCACTCTTTATATATACATTGGCCAATATTTCACTGAAAAGGAGTAGTCAAGTCAAAGCATACATACATGCTAGCGTTCAGTTTATATTTTTTCCTACCAGAACTCGTCGTATACCTTGACTCTTCCCTGGAAAAAGATAATGGGGAGGGAAGTCAGAGTTCCCTCAATCCATCCTAAGTAGTCGATATTTTAAACATGCAAGGGAACTTGGAGGAGGTTTCTAATTTCCGCACAAAAAAAAAGAAGAGAAACAGGAAGCTGCAGAGTGACAAAGAAAAACAATACGTACAAAGGGGCGCAGAGGACTTTCACTTCCTCACTTGGATAGAAACCACCTGCCAACCCGTTTGCTTTAGGCATCCGATTTAGTTATAGAAATATAATACTCAGAAGTTGTTTTTAATGGAATAGTTCTCTGCAAAAAAAGATGGAGAATGGCTTTTCTATGAAAATTTAGGAAATAAATATACTACAAATTCAAGCTCATCTGCAAGTAGAAGTCAACGTCACTGTACATTTTATTGAAATTGAGATGGACATCTCAATAATCAAACAAGTGAATTTCAAAATAAAATCTTATGACTAGGTATATTCTGAAATTAATGAGAAATTAATCACATGTTTGACTATTTAAATTGGTTCATATTTGTTGAAAATTTCATGGCGATCTCTTTGAATAAAAAAAATAAAGAAACTAAGGTAAATATAAGTGAATATACGTATGCTGGCAGGCGGAGAGAGAGAGAGAGAGAGAGAGAGAGAGAGAGAGAGAGAGAGAGAGAGAGAGAGAGAGAGAGAGAGAGAGAGAGACCTTTTGAAATCCCAAACCATATAGTGTATATACAGGAAGGAAGCTGTCATTTATTGTACCAAATCCGACTTTTCTTAAGTAGTCTGGTGTCAGATACAAATGTAAAAGTCTGAATGAAGAAACACACAAAAGACTGAATTAAACATCTTAATGTATATTATTACAACAACAGTCTTGTGAGGCAATGCATGTATCAGGCTGATATATTGCTATATGTAATTTTTCTTCCAATATTAAGCAATACTAATAAGCGTACTTGTGTGACACTTGCCCTGACATTAATATTCAATCTTATTCCAGTTATATCTTCATTACAATATTCCCGGGAAGAAATTCCTTATCCAAGCACATTAAATCATGTCATGAACACACCCTCTGCAGACTCGCCTTTATGACAGGCTAATGAAATCTGCACACAGAAAAGGACAACAAATATTAGCAGTCGCTGTCTTCTTCACAGCTTCTGCAGCAACTGCTGCTGGCACCGATTCTGTTAGTCCTGTTTTATTACAACTGTTGCTCCTGCAGCGGTTAATATGACAGATTTAGGTCATTGTTATCGCTGTTATACTCTGCAGTTATTTTAATCCTACCTATACAGTTTTACCTTAATCATTTTTCTTGTTGCTGCTGATGCGTCAGCTGTTTTCATACTAAAATTTTTTTGCCTATTTTTTTTTTTGGTGTTTGTGATATTGTTGTAGTAATTAGTATTTCAATGTTATTATACAATGGATTCTTAAAAAATATAATAACATTTCATTATATATGATGTACGACTTCAATGACATGGAAATGCTTACGAAAAATAAGCCCTCGACTTTAAAGTTTTGCAGGAAATTTTTACATAATATTTTTTAATGAGGAGAAATATTGGTCCTCTTTATAGAAAATATTTTTAACTTCCGTTTTAAATCACTACAACAAGAGAATACATTCAAATAAATTATCTCTCTCTCTCTCTCTCTCTCTCTCTCTCTTCTCTCTCTCTCTCTCTCTCTCTCTCTCTCTCTCTCTCTCTCTCTCTCACTCTCTCTCTCTCTCTCTCTCTCTCTCTCTCTCTCTCTCTCTCTCTCTATATATATATATATATATATAATATATATATATATATATATATATATATATATATATATATATATATATATATATATATATATATATATATATATATATATATATATATATATATATCTTGGATCTTTATAATCATATTTCAAATACAAAATGCCCTTCAGAAATGGGAAATAATTCAAATTTACATGAGAGAGAGAGAGAGAGAGAGGAGAGAGAGAGAGAGAGAGAGAGAGAGAGAGAGAGAGAGAGAGAGAGAGAGAGAGAGAGAGAGAGAGAGAGAGAGAGAGAATATTAATAAAAATACCATTATTACTCTAAAAAATTACAGTGTTTATTCTTGAAAACAAAATTTTTTTCCATCCAAAAGACTTACATATATTTACATAAAATTTATTACAATTGACTTGTAAATAACTCTTTATTTCTATTTAAAGGTAATGATTCGGGGAAAATTTTTGTTTGATAATGCATTCCATAACTTAGCTGCCCTGTCCACAAGGGCTGTAGAGGTTCTAGGCCCACTACGTTCGGCTGATTGTCTTGTATCTCTATTACATCTCCTACCCTTTCTGAACACAATAACCACCTTGGCAGCATACCATTTAACAAAGAATAAGAAAGAAAATCATAAAGAAAGCACTTATTCCATCAACATATACAAAAATGGGTGTGTAGTAAGACTGCCTTAAGCAGTAACATTTAAAAATTAAATTCATGGCAAACTACCACTGAATACAACTAACCTGCGAATCAGTAAAAAGTCTGCAGACATTAATTTGTAAACAAACCATACTCTGAAAGACAGTCCACAGACTGGAAGCAATTCTGAAAATTTAAAGACATATGCTATTATATTTATAAAACTTCACTGACAATAAATGTTACAAATGGCAAATAAGAGTTATGTAATCAAAAAATAATATTTGTCTATGCCCAACAAAGTCAATTTGCAATCAATTATACTTTCACAACAATGACACTTATGATAGATGTTAAGCAACAAAACTCAGGACGGTTATTGCATGCTACTAACCTTCAAAATCTTAAAAAAGGTGCAGTAGTTGCACTGTAAATACATCCCATGCTGAGAGCAAATGCTGAGCATCCCACACATCCTGAAACTAATCCAACAAAAGAAATTTGTAATTAAAAAATATAGTGTGTGGTGTTAAAATCCATATACAGTATATCCAAGACACCTCCTTAATAATATGGCAGATTATAATAATACTTCTTTGATATATGAGAGCATAAGATAGCCAGTAGGGCTTGCTTTTTCAAAGAGAGAACACTGATTACTTTACAATTACTTTTTACTGAAATGCAAAATGATCACAACGATAACGAGTGATACTTTTACTTCCATACTTAATGTCTTATATTTTGATGATGTCCAGCTCTAGCTGATCTTCTCAGTTATATTCATCAACAATATTGGATGATCTTCCAAGTTATCCTCATCAACAAGAGCAGATGATCTTATCTTCATCAAGGCGATCAGTATCGAAGATGCATACCGGCATAGAGCATTCTCAAACTAAACTAAACTATACTATCCTATCGTAGTGATCATCAAACACATATATTTATTTACACGCTGAAATATATTTAAGGGTTGGATGATCCTTCAAAGTGTAATACCTAGCAAGCATAATAATAATTATTGCAATAAATCGTAACTGTGGAGCATGAACAATTTTCATCCATTGACCATAATCATGCTTTATCAAAACAATTCGCAATGGAAGGTGTCCACAGTGGCATATTAGAATTGATTAAGTAATTATATTTGATTAGGTACGTCAATGCATTTTAGATAACCATAATTATGTACACTAACCTAAGCTAATATCTATCTATTCCATTACACGATACATCCACGATATACACAAGCAAGCGACGCTTGTCAAAAAAAAAACTCATCACGTACCTCTTAGTGCCCTTTATCGATGGAAACCAAAGTTTTGGGACTATCCAAATAGTTCAGAAAAAAAAAGATATAACAAATGTAAGTCTTTTAAGAAGTGATATCATACAGTATGAAGATTCAAAACAAAAAAAATTAAATGATTGGGTATTTTATGCTTAGACTCCAGTCTAATATTTCAACAAATATTTTTATTAATATAAGAGTGAGCATTTCGAACATTTAATCTTTACATTTAATAATAGAGTCAAATCTTGATATGTGAACATTTATAACAATAACCTTTCATGAATTAGAAGTAAAACTTTCTTCATCATATTATTAAAACATTTCATCTTCTATTCCATATGTAAGAGCTATATTTCTCATGATTTTTCTTGATCTAAATGAGTACAAAATCTTAACAACCCCTTTTATTAAATTAAAATTGACTAATTTTTATAATACTGTACTTGACTACTTAAAAGTAGAACATAGCTAACATTATTAATTAATGATTATTAATTAAAAGAATTATCTAAAGATCATATTTTACAAAAGGCATTTTTAATTATTTGCAAGTGATCATTGCTATTACTCAATATTCTTCATTTTGTATGAGTACATGTATATTTACTAATTTAAAGAAAAAAGTTTTCTGAATATTTGAATAGTCGTTACACCAATATTATATAACCAAGAAGTGACAGAATAAATACAGTACATACAATATACCAAATAAACATATAATTGTATTAAAATTGTTTGCTATTAAAAAAAAAAAGCCTCTTCAACGTTTACATTCTAGCACTTGTTACAATAACCACCTTATACATCCTCCAAATACATCTTAGCATTAGTTACTATACGCATTTTGCAGTTTCACACCCTGTCATTTGTTACTTCATCAACAAATGACAATTCGCCAAGTACATAACGTGACACAATAGGATAAGCCAGTTAAAAAAACATAAATGTTTCTCCAATAAGTCCATAAAATAAAATAAAAGAAAGCAGTGATAAATACAGACTGAAGGGCTTCTTGGTTACATAATAAGATGCCTCTGACTGTACCTTGCCTGAAGAGAAGATACCTGTAATGGAAAATGAATGGAAAAGTTAATAATTATAATTATAATAATAATATAAAAAACAAATAATAATAATAATAAAAATTATAAAAACAATAATAAATATAATGCTGCATATACAATATCCACTGTTGAAATAGACTGATGACAGAAAAGAAATCCACTTATGGAGTGTTGAGAAATATTCCAAGATTTCAACAAGACATTTAGTGTATTTTCAATGTGCATATTTCCATTATGTAATAACAAAGCAATAATAATACTGTAATAATAATAATAGTAATAATAATAATAATAATAAAGGATAATAAATGAGTACAGTATACTGTACAGGTACTATTTACAGTTTTGTACTATACAGTAACACAGTACAGGTATTGAAGTGTAATATTGTGCAGATATTATTATGTATGTGTTGTTTTATTATGCTGTACAGTAAACATGTATACTGAACAGTACCTGTATTCTGTATTATGTTAATATTAAAGTATAGAAATAGTATTAAGATAAGTTTTAGTAATTTTTTAAGAACCATCAGGTACATATAAGCGAGTTCCGACTGACGTCAAGTTTCGACTTAAGTCCCCTGTCAGAAACGGAACACTGACGTTATATGAGGACTCCCTATTTATATATATATATATATATATATATATATATATATATATATATATATATATATATATATATATATATATATATATATATACTCCCCACCTTACGAACAAGATGCCTCTGACTGTACCTTGCCTGAAGAGAAGATACCTGTAATGGAAAATGAATGGAAAAGTTAATCATTATAATTATAATAATAATATAAATAACATAAATAATAATAATAATAATAATTATAAAGTCAATAATAAATATAATGCTGCATATACAATATCCACTGTTGAAATAGCCTGATGACAGAAAAGAAATCCACTTAGGGAGTGTTGAAAAATATTCCAAGATTTCAACAAGACATTTAGTGTATTTTCAATGCGCATATTTCCATTATGTAATAACAAAGCAATAATAATACTGTAATAAAAATAATAATAGTAATAGTAATAATAATAATAAAGGATAATAAATGAGTACAGTATACTGTACAGGTACTATTTACAGTTTTGTACTATACAGTAACACAGTACAGGTATTGAAGTGTAATATTGTGCAGATATTATTATGTATGTGTTGTTTTATTATGCTGTACAGTACATGTATACTGAACAGTACCTGTATTCTGTATTATGTTAATATTAAAGTATAGAAATAGTATTAAGATAAGTTTTAGTAATTTTTTAAGAACCATCAGGTACATATAAGCGAGTTCCGACTGACGTCAAGTTTCGACTTAAGTCCCCTGTCAGAAACGGAACACTGACGTTATATGAGGACTCCCTATTTATATATATATATATATATATATATATATATATATATATATATATATATATATATATATATATATATATATATATATATATATATATATATATATATATATATATATATATATATATATATATATATATATACTCCCCACCTTACGAACAAGTTCGGTTCCAGAAGTCCATTTCTAAGTAGAATTGTTTGTAACTTGTACTGTACAGTATATGCATATGCAGTACTGTACAGTACTTAGGCTAAAACACTTTACTACATAAAAAAAAGTGTATATAGTATTAATGAAGTTTAATAAATTCATAAGTTGATATTTTGTATGTACAGTACTGTATATAAGTTGATTAAGCACTAGAGAGGACTGCAATTATTACACAATGTCCCAGGACCCTTAGTTTCAGACATTCCTGTCGAAGAGAGTGATTGAGAGATTCTTCTCCCAAAGAGTTAATAGCTCTTCTCCAGACATGTCTTCAACAATGAAGTACCTTTTTTCCTTGGAATATGAGCTGTAGACACTTTTCCAGAAAGTGTCTTCACCAAAGATTGTTTTGTACTTGGTGTACAGCACTGATGCTTCACCAGCATATGAAATGTCCAGTGAATTATTTATTACCATTTAATTATTATCAAACCTTAGAAAAGCACCACGGAATAGCAAAGGGGGTCCTGATTTACTTCATGATTCTGGTCATGACAGCTGATTTAACCCAGAATTCAACGCAAGTCAGAAAACACAATTTCAAACCTAGTTCCCCAACACTGATAAAAATAAATACTTTAAAACATGGGAAAAAATCTATGTTCTTATTCTAGGACATAAAAATAGTAAAACTAAACTTAACAGTATTGCTTTCCTTTACTTGTGTAATCTAAAACATAAAAAACAGTAAAAGTAAAATGCAGTACAATATTGCTTACCTTTTCTCATGTGGTAGGTTTGCACACTGGAGGGGCATTGCAAAGGAGGGAGAGACATGCCTATAAGGAGAAGGAAGCTGGAGAAACAAGTGCTGAGGAGACTGGGGCAGGTGAGTCTAGAGAGGCACCTGTGGTAGAGGGTAAAGGATCTGTTGGTAGAGGCTCTACCATCACGAAGAATTAGTCGACACAAGTCTGGAAAGATGCTCTCTTCTTCTCCTCCCAAATTTTCTTGTTATACCACAGTGCATCACTGTGCCCAAAATATGGGCACAGTTACTTCCATAGCTCATTCAAGTTTGTTTGCTTAGCTTCCTCCCAAGCATTAGATATATCCTTCACAGCATGACGAACATTGTACGACTTCCAGAAGTCCTTGAAAGTCCAGTGTCCTTTTCAGTTGCCCAGGGAGTCATAGTGATGGTCCTTTCATAGAAGTAGGCCTTGAAAGAGGCAATTACCCCCCTGATCCATTGACTGTAATTATTCAGTGGTATTAAGTGGTAGATAATCCACCTTGACATTAAGATGAAAGTCATCCAAATAAGGTGGGTGACCAGGGGCATTGTCCAGCAATAGCAACACCTTAAAGGGCAGACCTTTGGAGGCACAGTACATCTCCACTTCAGGTACAAAATGGTTGCTGAACCAGTTCTCAAATATCTGAAGGTTTATCCAACCCTTCTTGTTTGACTTTCAGACGACTGGTAGTTGACCCTTCCAAATGCCCTTGAGGGCCTTTGGGTTTCCTGCCAAGTAAACCAACAAGGGCTTCAGCTTGCAGTTTCCAGTGGCATTAGCCCCAAAGAGCAAAGTCAGTCTCTCCTTGCTGACTTTATGGTCTGGTGCTGTTTCCTCCTTGGCAATGTGCGTACTACTGGGCATAAACTACCAAAACAAGCCAGACTCATCCTTGTTCGGCACAGTAACCCCCCTCTATTTATTACTAACACACTTGGAAACCCACTTGCTGCTTCACCTTGCACACATAGCTTATGAATATTAGCACAACTATTGAAAAGAATAAACCAACCTCTCCTGGCCACAAACTCTTCACCTGCAGTCATTTCCTGCTTTTCTCTTTTCAAACTTTTCAAGGCTACAGACAATATTTTTGCATTTTCTTGTATTACCATGAGGCTTATTGGGATACGCCGTCGGTGATTGTCATCAAGTTAAAGCACTAGCAATATCTCTATATCTCAATCATAACGGCACTCAGTAATCACAGAGGATATCATGAGAGTAAAACCTTTCACATCTTAATGGATGCGATCTTTATCTGTAATGATCATTGCCATGGTCATACTGGCTAATTCAAGTGCACGGCCAATGTTCATTGTAGTTTCTCTCTTTTACAAACAGTTTACTATTTCAACTTTAATTTCCAAGGTGATGACTTTTCTTTTTTTTATAGCATTGACATCAGAACTATCACCACTATGCTTGGGAGACATAGTAATGTCAATAACGAGCGAAACCAACGAGACCATATGAACATAAAACAAAGTACAGTATTAATGAATTTTAATACTATAATAATAATGAATAAATACAGTACAATAATACATACATAATACATGACTAAATAATGGGTAGGCTTTTGTATGTATCTGTGAATGTTCATAACTCAGTTGTTTGTAATAGGGAAGTTCTGTATTTTGTATACAGCACACAGTATAGACTTTGGTACACTGTACATTTGATGCATAATATGATTACTGTTCATATCGTGTTGAAGAAGACACTGACAAAACAAACTTGATAGCAATTCCAAACCATGCTATCTCAAATACTGTTGAAAATTCTTGTAACAGAAAATTGGCACTTCCAGCAAACAGTCTGTGTCAGACTTTGTCATATATCTGATGCGTAATAGGATAAATATGTATATCGTGCTGAAGAAGACACAGATGAAGTGAACTTGATAGCATGCCCAAACTTTGCTATCACAAACCGTGATGGATATTCTTGTAAAAAATGGGGGCATATGATGAAATTGAGCTGTTGGAATCTCATGGAGAGGAGTTATCTGCTGAGGACCTCATACAATTGGAGAAGCAGCTGATTAAAGAAGGGAAGAAATGCCAACCTCAGAGTCCAAGAGTACAGGAATAAAGGTAAGCGATACAGTACAGTACTCTTATTTAGGCGTGTTCTGACTTTTTCCGAAAACTTGGTTACGTAAAGTTTCAAGAACAGAAATTTAACCTAAGTCAAGGACTCTGTGTATATATATATATATATATATATATATATATATATATATATATATATATATATATATATATATATATATGAATCATTTTTTTTTTTTTACCCCGACCGGGACTCGAACCTAGGACTTATAATTACTAAGTCAAGGCGCTACCAACTACACACCACAGAAGGCATAAAAGGAATCCAACCTTATAGCTTATATCTGCTATACTTAGGGATGAACGCATTCTATCTGAATGCCACTATGTTCATATTACAGATTCCCCAACCTCACTCGTGGCTTCATTTTAGCATTTAATTCAATTCCCAATCTCATTCGGGTCACACAATAACCAAGCAAGCACATTACATATGTGAAAACATGAATCATTTTTTTTTTACCCCGACCGGGACTCGAACCTAGGACTTATAATTACTAAGTCAAGGCGCTACCAACTACACACCACAGAAGGTATAAAAGGAATCCAACCTTATAGCTTATATCTGCTATACTTAGGGATGAACGCATTCTATCTGAATGCCACTATGTTCATATTACAGATTCCCCAACCTCACTCGTGGCTTCATTTTAGCATTTAATTCAATTCCCAATCTCATTCGGGTCACACAATAACCAAGCAAGCACATTACATATGTGAAAACATGAATCATTATTTTTACCCCGACCGGGACTCGAACCTAGGACTTATAATTACTAATTCAAGGCGCTACCAACTACACACCACAGAAGGTATAAAAGGAATCCAACCTTATAGCTTATATCTGCTATACTTAGGGATGAACGCATTCTATCTGAAGTATAGCTGATATAAGCTATAAGGTTGGATTCCTTTTATACCTTCTGTGGTGAGTAGTTGGTAGCGCCTTGACTTAGTAATTATAAGTCCTAGGTTCGAGTCTCGGTCGGGGTAAAAGAAATGATTCATGTTTTCACATATGTAATGTGCTTGCTTGGTTATTGTGTGACCCGAATGAGATTGGGAATTGAATTAAATGCTAAAACGAAGCCACGAGTGAGGTTGGGGAATCTGTAATATGAACATAGTTTCATTCAAATAGAATGCGTTCATCCCTAAGTATAGCAGATATAAGCTATATGGTTGGATTCCTTTTATACCTTCTGTGGTGTGTAGTTGGTAGCGCCTTGACTTAGTAATTATAAGTCCTAGGTTCGAGTCCCGGTCAGGGTAAAACAAAATGATTCATGTTTTCACATATGTAATGTGCTTGCTTGGTTATTGTGTGACCCGAATGAGATTGGGAATTGAATTAAATGCTAAAATGAAGCCACGAGTGAGGATGGGGAATCTGAAATATGAACATAGTGGCATTCAGATAGAATGCGTTCATCCCTAAGTATAGCAGATATAAGCTATAAGGTTGGATTCCTTTTATACCTTCTGTGGTGTGTAGTTGGTAGCGCCTTGACTTAGTAATTATAAGTCCTAGGTTCGAGTCCCGGTCGGGGTAAAAAAAATGATTCATGTTTTCACATATGTAATGTGCTTGCTTGGTTATTGTGTGACCCGAATGACATTGGGAATTGAATTAAATGCAAGAATGAAGCCACGAGTGAGGTTGGTGAATCTGTAATATGAACACAGTGGCATTCAGATAGAATGCGTTCATCCCTAAGTACAGCAGATATAAGCTATAAGGTTGGATTCCTTTTATACCTTCTGTGGTGTGTAGTTGGTAGCGCCTTGACTTGGTAATTATAAGTCCTAGGTTCGAGTCCCGGTCGGGGTAAAAAAAAATGATTCATGTTTTCACATATGTAATGTGCTTGCTTGGTTTTATATATATATATATATATATATATATATATATATATATATATATATATATATATATATATATATATATATATATATATATATATATATATATATATATATATATATATATATATATATATATATATATATATATATATATATATATATATATATATATATATCTATCTATATACACAAAAGCTCCCCTACTTACGAACAACTGAGTTACAAATGTTCAATAACGAAAACCTACCAATTATCTAGCCTGATAATAATGTATGCATTACTGTACTGTACTGTACTGTAGTATTAAGTTATTATCATTAATAATCTTCATTAATCCAGTATACTTTATATGTATGTAGTAGTTACGTGTCTTTAGCTTAAGTGCTGCTTATGTATGTACTGTCCAGTAGTTTTTTTTTACATAAAGAGAGCTTACATAAAATTCTACTTACAAACGGACTTCTGGAACCTAATACACATGCACGCACACACACACAGACACACACACACACACACACACACATATATATATATATATATATATATATATATATATATATATATATATATATATATATATATATATATATATATATATATATATATATATATATATATATATATATATATATATATATATATATATATATTAGTCCCTAAATTTATTCTATTACTTGCCTATAATCAAAACCCATTATAAATTTGCCTGTACTGAGCACAGAATATACTGTGCACAAGTTCTTACCTCCAGATTACTTTGAATTATTCCTAGATTACTGTACAGTACTAAAACTTTGCCAAATACAATAATAATTTATCTATATACTGTACTGTAGTTACTATGTCTCTTACACAGTAAAGTTTTATTAAATCTTTTAACTATGTATATTTACCAATCTTGTATGCTCAAAACCGCACTATGTAACACCATGAAATTGTATATATATATATATATATATATATATATATATATATATATTTATATATATATATATATATATATATATGTATATATATATATATATATATATATATATATATATATATATATATATATATATATATATATATATATATATATATATATATATATATATATATATATATATATATATATATATATATATATATATATATATATGAATCATTTTTTACCCCGACCGGGACTCGAACCTAGGACTTATTATTACTAAGTCAAGGCGCTACCACTACACCACAGAAGGTTAAAAGGAACCCAACCTTATAGCTTATATCTGCTATACTTAGGAATGAACGCATTCTAACTGAATGCCACTATGTTCATATTACAGATTCCCCAACCTCACTCGTGGCTTCATTTTGGCATTTAATTCAATTCCCAATCTCATTCGGGCCATGAAATAACCAAATAACACATTATATATGTGAAAACATGAATCATTTTTTACCCCGATCGGGACTCGAACCTAGGACTTATTATTACTAAGTCAAGGCGCTACCACTACACCACAGAAGGTTAAAAGGAACCCAACCTTATAGCTTATATCTGCTATACTTAGGAATGAACGCATTCTAACTGAATGCCACTATGTTCATATTACAGATTCCCCAACCTCACTCGTGGCTTCATTTTAGCATTTAATTCAATTCCCAATCTCATTCGGGCCATGAAATAACCAAATAACACATTATATATGTGAAAACATGAATCATTTTTTACCCCGACCGGGACTCGAACCTAGGACTTATTATTACTAAGTCAAGGCGCTACCACTACACCACAGAAGGTTAAAAGGAACCCAACCTTATAGCTTATATCTGCTATCCTTAGGAATGAACGCATTCTAACTGAATGCCACTATGTTCATATTACAGATTCCCCAACCTCACTCGTGGCTTCATTTTAGCATTTAATTCAATTCCCAATCTCATTCGGGCCATGAAATAACCAAATAACACATTATATATGTGAAAACATGAATCATTTTTTACCCCGACCGGGACTCGAACCTAGGACTTATTATTACTAAGTCAACGCGCTACCACTACACCACAGAAGGTTAAAAGGAACCCAACCTTATAGCTTATATCTGCTATACTTAGGAATGAACGCATTCTAACTGAATGCCACTATGTTCATATTACAGATTCCCCAACCTCACTCGTGGCTTCATTTTAGCATTTAATTCAATCTCATTCGGGCCATGAAATAACCAAATAACACATTATATATGTGAAAACATGAATCATTTTTTTACCCCGACCGGGACTCGAACCTAGTCCCGGTCGGGGTAAAAAATGATTCATGTTTTCACATATGTAATGTGTTATTTGGTTATTTCATGGCCCGAATGAGATTGGGAATTGAATTAAATGCTAAAATGAAGCCACGAGTGAGGTTGGGGAATCTGTAATATGAACATAGTGGCATTCAGTTAGAATGCGTTCATTCCTAAGTATAGCAGATATAAGCTATAAGGTTGGGTTCCTTTTAACCTTCTGTGGTGTAGTGGTAGCGCCTTGACTTAGTAATAATAAGTCCTAGGTTCGAGTCCCGGTCGGGGTAAAAAATGATTCATGTTTTCACATATATAATGTGTTATTTGGTTATTTCATGGCCCGAATGAGATTGGGAATTGAATTAAATGCTAAAATGAAGCCACGAGTGAGGTTGGGGAATCTGTAATATGAACATAGTGGCATTCAGTTAGAATGCGTTCATTCCTAAGTATAGCAGATATAAGCTATAAGGTTGGGTTCCTTTTAACCTTCTGTGGTGTAGTGGTAGCGCCTTGACTTAGTAATAATAAGTCCTAGGTTCGAGTCCCGGTCGGGGTAAAAAATGATTCATGTTTTCACATATATAATGTGTTATTTGGTTATTTCATGGCCCGAATGAGATTGGGAATTGAATTAAATGCTAAAATGAAGCCACGAGTGAGGTTGGGGAATCTGTAATATGAACTATATATATATATTTATATATATATATATATATATATATATATATATATATATATATATATATATATATATATATATATATATATATATATATATATATATATATATATATATATATATATATATATATATATATACACTAGCATGTGGTAGTAGACGTTGTAGTGGGTTGTCAAGTCTTGCTATGCAGTCACTCAATAATGAACATACACATAGTTTCTTACCACAAAATTCTGTGGAGAGTTCTTCATGTACCAGGTTTTTTGACACATTTGGCTATTAGTCCACGAGTCTTAATGAAAACACAATACAGTAAATATTTTAATTTCCACAAAAGAACACGCACCTGGAAGAAAAAGTCAGCATTATTACACTGGCATGACCTCAAAAATATAACATAAATCTTAAACTAGCATTTGAGTACTGTCATGAATAAGGCATGTGAAACTACAGTACCTTGCGCAAGAAAAAATTTAAAAAAAAGTGTCTTACATTACTTATGGTTAAGCCTACCAAGCAAGTTAATACTGAAGCCTCGTGCAGATCAAAATTAATTAATCTTCAACAACAACAATAATAATAATTATATGACATAGCAAATAAATTCACACAGTAAAGGACCACCAGCTTTTGAAACTTATAATTTACTATTTTCATTTTTTTTAAATTTTCACCTTGACCTCAACATCAGACTCTAATGCTAGTGCTTTTTTTTTCTCTTCAAAACCACTATAATACAGCAAACTTCATGAGAGGTTTGTAATTTCAAAACAGATATAAGTTAGTGTTCAGTACTTGTGTGTCAGTTACCTCCAAAGATATTTTTATTTAGATTGCAGTAATATCCACTGTTTGTTCTTCACTGTGAATATTAAATTCGACATAAATGTAAGAAAGACAGGAAAATAAGAATCTACATCAGGGCACAAGTATTAAAATGTTGCTCTTATGGAAAATATTACTTGTCATCAAATATCAGCAAACAATAGCCATAAATCACATCCAAACCCCTCTTCTCCTGTTACTTATTATGGCTGTAAACAAGTATGTATTCACCGTGTTTCAAGCGTTATGAAATATAGTAGTTTACTAAATAGAAAATATGCAGGAAATTGGGTGTTTGAGAGGTTGTCCACTCTATTCCACAGTCTTATAGTATAGAAAATGAACAGCCATAACGGTAACGTATTCGAGCTTGAATGAGGTATCTCATTCACTTTTCTTAGTAGTAGTGAAAAGTAGGTTTTAACCGAGTGAGGAGATAAACATACAATGGTTCCACATTTCAAACTCTATATCTCGGCAATTTTTTTCATTTCTTGTGCTGTGAGGCACAAGAATACTCCCTCTGTATTCCCCTAAGTGTCGGAAAAGTCGACTGAAGGGGTGGACCAAGGGGTCTGGGAAACTCATTTCTTAGATTCCTCCTGCAATTGGGTTTGCTTGAATTCGACCACCCTGTGCCAGCCATTATAAGAAAAATTGTGGTCCATGTACACAAATAGACGTAAATAAGTTATATCAGTAACTAATTCAGTAATTTATTTAGTACTTGTATATTAACTTCTTTACTACTACTATCTATAGATAGATAGCATTGGTAGTGGAAATTAGATTAATAATAATAATAATAATAATGTTCCGCTCTTACGTCACGGACTCCCTTTCCTACCAAGGGTTAGGACGGTTGCCTTCTTGCGAAGGACTTGTTTTGGCAGATGTAATCGTTACCCTGAGTGCATGCCCTTCTAACCTTAGACCGTGACGGGGCGCGAACCCTCGACCTGACGCCTCAAAATCATGGACGATACCACTTGAGCCATGGTGACTACAATAATAATAATAATAATAATAATAATAATAATAATAATAATAATAATAATAACAACAATAATAATAATAATAATAATAATAATAATAATAATAATAATAATAATAATAATAATAATAATAATAATAATAATAATAATAATAATAATAATAATAATAATAGTAGTAGTAGTAGTAGAAATTAGATTAATAATGATAGTAGTAGTAGTAGTAGTAGTAGTAGTAGTAGTAGTAGTAGTAGTAGTAGTAGTAGTAGTAGTAGTAGTAGCAGTAGTAGTAGTAGTAGTTGTAGTAGTAGTAGTAGTAGTAGTAGTAGCGGAAGTAGGAGTAGCAGAAGCAGAATACAGTACCTCTGATAACAATAGTAGTAGTAGTAGGATGAATTTCTTTTTAAGTCACGGAATGACAATAAATGCAGTCTTATGGCTACCTACCTCTTGGTATTTGCCTATGTCTCTTGACGAGATGGCAAAAAAACACAATTCTAATTTTCTCAAGCCAAAGCGATCCTGCAATATTAACTGTGCATTAATACATTTGAATATACAGCAAATTATTAAAATTACATTTAATAGGATAATTAGGCATTTAAAACTCCAGTACAAAAGCAGAATTAACAACATATGTTCTTACATTATACTCAACAAAACCGAATTAGTTAATACTGTTGCTCCAGGAGGAAAAAAAGAATTAAGAACTTTAAGTAAAGATCAATAATAATAATAATAATAATAATAATAATAATAATAATAATAATAATAATAATAATAATAATAATAATAATAATAACTGGATTAGTTTTATGTGCCCATACTAAAATAGCCAAACTTATTTACCTAACCCAAACCAACTAAACTACCCTTAATGCAATTTTGAAGTTATATTTGGGTAAATTTAATGAATCCTGACCCAAGGGTACTCTATCCTAAATGACCTGAACTATATCAAATTTTAAGTTATGTTAGGGTGGATGAAACGAGTCTTACATGATAATCTCTATACATGAGCCATTTTGCCCTTATAAGGGGAGTGGCAGAGTCAAGTCAAAATACTCTTGACTCTTTGGGAAGAGAATATACATAGGAAGAGAATTTCCAGTTCCCTCGCTCTGCCCCATTTAGTCAACTCTCACGATACGCAGGGGAACATGGAGGTAGTATTCTACCCCCCTCCCTCTGGGGGAAAATTTATATACATGAAGTTAAAACACACACATATGTCAATACACAACTCTAAAAATTTAATAAATAATATGGCCTTGTACTTCGAGGAAATGTGACTCCAATATCAATAATCTCTAGAATAGCAACTCGAATGTGAGGACTAATATATATTTCCTTTATATCTCCAAAAATAAAGCAGGTACGCAAAGAATAATAATAATAATAATAATAATAATAATAATAATAATAAGAAGAAGAAGAAGCTCGTATATATTCAAGTGTGAGGATCGTGGAGTGTATGAGCACAGTAGAGGGAGGGGGAGGATGGCGGAGAAAGTCGTCCGGCTGTCAAGCAGCCGTGAGCACCACATTTCCACCACCAAAGTCAATGGCGGAATAAAAATGACTTTTTGTATTTAAAGTTTACACACCATTCTCTGACTTCTAAAAAGAAATTCAAGACTGAAACGACTTGCAAAATAAATCTTTTGAAAAATATAATAAAAGAATTAGACAAATTTGATTAAGAATTAACGTTCTCTCAGTATAAATCGAGCCAAGATTTGGTGATGCCAACGAAGTTAACCACCTCAAAAACGCCTCATCACATCGCCATTTCGTATCATTTTTTTTTGCACCTTCAATGAACTATGAGAGCCTGCTGCCATTAATGACGATCGGAATACGCCAGAGATCACGCAGACAACGACGATATTTTCATTTTTTCGAAATTTTGTCACTCCGTATCCCCCCCCCCAAGTTTCCTTCTTTCATCATGGGTCTGGGAAACCCGAAACACCGGGAACCTTCATCACGCACAAAAACATCGAAAATGAACACATTTGAACTACCTAATATAACACAATAATGGTCATAAACGAACACCAGAGAGAAATACATATACCATACTTAAACATACACATACATACATATACCTTGGCTGTTTCCCCCTTTAATTGGAGGGTAGCCGACATCAAAAAAGGAAAACAGTTTGGGGAGAAGTTATTCTCCCCTCTACTCCCCCTCTTCTTTGACGTCTCACAGGAGGTTGGTACAAGGGGGGGATTCCTAGTCCCCCGCCCCGTCCACTTTTAGTCGCCTTTTACGACACGCAGGGAATACGGTATAAAAAATCATTGGAGAGTGGATTGGCGATACCTGTTTGGTTTTTAAGTTTAAAATAGTAACAATAACAATAATAATAATAATAATAATAATAATAATAATAATAATAATAATAATAATAATAATAATAATAATAATAATAAGAAGAAGAAGAAGAAGAAGAAGAAGAAGAAGAAGAAGAAGAGAAGAAGAAGAAGAAGAAAAACACCTTGATTAAAATGCCCAAATCGTCTCTTCCTCACCCCCCCCCAATGGTGAAAGGGTGAGTGATTGCGTTGAGTGACAGATGGTGCATTATGGGTATAGAAGGTCGTGACGTCACTGAGAAGCAGCAAGACTGTGTGATTGAGCATTCAACTACTGAAAATACAGTTTCCGACAGTTCCAGTTTTC
>JAXCGZ010019205.1:52500-62500 GCA_037179515.1 Halocaridina rubra
ACATATACAAGGAACAAAAGTGGCCCTAAAACTGAACCCTGTGGAACTCCACTACTAACTCTTCTCCATTCAGACACTGAGTGTCTTACTCTAACCCTCTGTTCCCTTCCTTCTAAGTAAGTTTTTATCCATTCCAAGACATTTCCACCTATTCTAGCCATTGATTGCAGCTTCCTAATAAGTCTCCCATGTGGAACAGTGTCAAACGCTTTCTGGAAGTCTAGGAATATGCAATCTGCCCAGCCCTCTCTTTCCTGTAAGATTTGGCTTACCTCATCATAAAATTCTAATAAGTTTGTTACTGTTGATCTTCCTTCTCTGAAGCCATGTTGCCTCACTGACAAAAAGTTGAAGGATTCCAAGTGAAGAGAGATATGTTTCCTTAGTAGTTTCTCCATAACTTTGCAAACTATGCTGGTCAAGGAAACTGGTCTATAGTTCAGAGCCGTATCCCTCCTTCCCTTTTTGAAGATAGGTATCACATTTGCTTGTTTCCAGCATCTTGGAATCTCCCCCGACTCCAATGACTCCTTAAATATGATACTTAGTGCCACTGATATTGTGTTTGCGCATTTTTTAAGCACATGAGGGGATATGTCATCAGGACCTGCAGCTTTATGAACATCTAAATCCATCAGCGCTTTGCATACCTCTGTGGCTGTAAGGTTGATGTTCTCTAATACCGGCCCTTGAGCTTCTATCACTGCAATCTGAGGGGGTGGGGTATTTTCTACTGTAAATACTGACTGAAACTCCTTGTTCAATTCTTTGCAGATCTCTTCGTCCGTCTCAGTGATGCTTCCATCCGCTCTCTTTAGCCTTAAAACCTGTTCTTTTACCTTCAGTTTTCCTCTGATAAAGCTGTGGAAAAGCTTGGGATTTTCTTTCGCCTTCCTGGTGATGTCCCTCTCATAATCTTTCTCTGCCTCTCTCCTTTTACTTAGGTAGTCATTTCTTGCTCTTTTGTAGGTTTGCCAGGCATTTATGTTTTTTCTCCTCCTATACCTTTTCCAGCATTTGTCTCTCCACTCCTTAGCTCTTTTACACCCATTATCGAACCATTTCTCTCTGGCATGAATTACACCTACTTTGGTGACAGGTATGAAGCAATCTACAATCTTCCCATATTTCTCACAAAAGATGTCATACATTTCTTGTACAGATTTGTTGTAAAATAAGGTTCTCCAGTCAATAACTGCAAAAAGCTCATTCATTTTGATGTAATCTCCTTTCTGATAGTTCCTCCTCATGTCCTCAGTGCCTCTACTCTCAGGAAGAATGTCTTCAATGATATACTCCATCAACAACACACAGTGGTCACTCTTTCCAATTGGTGGTTCATACTCAATATTTTCAATATCCAACACATTATCTGTGAACACCAGATCAAGTAGTGATGGCTCATCCCCACCCCTGGCTCTTGTTGGTTCCATTACATGTTGGTGTAGGAAATTCCCTTGTACGCAATCTAGGAATCTTGCCCCAAAGGAGTCCTCACCACTGTGTGGGTCAAGATTTATCCAATCTATCTCTTTATGATTAAAGTCTCCCATAATCAAAATCCTACATTTTTTCTCCCGTGCCATGTTAACAACTGAGTTTATGACTTCAATCGTACCTATATGACTTTCCTCATAAATTTCAAGCCTATTTTGGTTCCTTGGTGGGTTGTATACAACAGTTATTATAATGCTCTCTGACCCAGTATTTATGCGAGCAACAAGAAATTCCCTGAACTCACTTTCTATAGCCAAGTTTATCTCTTCAACTTGAATCCTCTCACTTATGAGCAGTGCTATCCCTCCACCAGTCCTCTCAGATCTTTCGACCCTTAGTATTCTGAAGCCCTTAGGAAAAACTGTGACACTGTTTATGTCCTCACTCAACTTAGTCTCTGTAATTGCTACTATATCTGCCTTACTGTTGTGAATCCTATCTTTTAATTCTACTGCCTTACCAGCTAATCCATCAGCATTTGTGTATAACAATCTTAATGAGGCCCCATCCCCTGATCTTCTGTCATTATCTTCTTTATCTCCCCTTTGTCTGGAAGTATTCCGTAACAAAAATTTTTCTTCTCTTCTTCATTTCTTTCATCATTTAACCTTCTTGCCTCTTGCAACAAGTTTTTGATCTTTCCCATCTCTTCCTGTGTTCTGTATCGTCTAATGAACACTTCTTTGCATTCTTGAAGGTCTTTTAGACTTTTTTTTCTCAACAATATTTCCCTACATGTCTCCCCTCTCTCAAAGGTTACTTTTGTTGGTCTCGGCTTTCCTTCCCTCGAATATTTACCTAGTTGGTGTATGTTTACAATATCCTCAGGACCACATACTACTCCAAGCTTTCTTATCAGGTCTACAACCCTAGCTTTATTTTCTTCAAGTCTCCCCTGCCATGTTGGCTCCTGGGATTCACTTATGCCTGAGATTACCACTGTCTTCTCCTTATCAAGTGCCTGTCTGATGAGTGGGTTTGCCCTTTCCATCACAACGTCTTTCATTTTTTCGATTACTGTCTCTTTATAGTCAACTGTTTATATGTTTTCCAGTGCCACCACCTTTACAGCCTCTTTTACTGCCACATTCCCCTTTAGTGCATCAGCAAAGGACGTTTTCATGGCATCATTTTCCATATTCAGCTCCTGGAACTCTTTTCTGAACTGTTCAATGTTTTCCTTAATCTGAACATTCCAAGCAGCAATCTCGTCTCTCTCAGAAGATAGCAGTGAACTAACATCTAATTCCTTTAGGTTGTCATTTAGCTGTTTGTTTTTATCTTCTTGATTGGAAATTCTAGATTCTAGTTGACTCTTTTCCCCTTCCAGCTTCTTTATTCTTTTTTCTAGTTCCTTTCTCTCCTGCCCTTGTGCTTTATTTGCTTCCTCCAAAGATCTTATTTGTTCTCTGAGTGTTTCATTCTCTTTCATTTCTCCATCCATATTCCGAATTTTATCATCAAGGCTTGTAACCATTTCCTCTAACTTCTTGATTCTCTGTTTAAGTCCTCTGATGACTACCCCTTCTCCCGCCCCATGGGTGGGAGAGGTTTGGGACAGAGATGGCTTCATTTTTATGTTCTCCCTCTCACAGAATATAGAAAGAAGACGAGAAAGAGGAAAAAAAAAAAAAAAAAGAAAAGAGAAAAACTTCTAATTTACCTTCACACAGAATTTTTATATCTCCATATAAGTGCTATTTAGTGACTCAGTTTGTCTCCTTTCTGGTAACACACATCTTAACTTAAAAACTTGACCATGGTAATTTACGTATAAAAAGAAAAAGAAAAACAAAAGTCAAACCTGAAGGAAAATTCGAATTTGTGTTCGAGGTGGCACCCACCTGTTTCTGTTATATATTCTTCCTAACTGATAAACTGACTTGCTAACCAAGATATGTTTTCACGGGATTTAGACTTTACATTTAACTCAATATATATACAAAATAACAAAATAGCAAACGAGAAAGCTAAAAGTGTGTGTGTGTGTGTGTGTGTGTGTAAGCCTTACTATAAGTAATTACTGCCCAAGATACGATGAGTAAACATGACAACAGCGGTGCTATGAGTACTATTAACTATATTTTTGTATAGTATGGTAATATATCATATAAATAGGACATACCTCCATGATAGGGAGCCATTTCTTATATACATATGCAAATTGATGAATGATATATATATATATATATATATATATATATATATATATATATATATATATATATATATATATATATATATATATATATATATATATATATATATATATATATATATATATATATATATATATATATATATATATATATATATATATATATATATATATATATATATATATATATATATGTATATATATATATATATATATATATATATATATATATATATATATATATATATATATATATATATATATATATATATATATATATATATATATATATATATATATATAAGCGTGACACCGGGACTGGCAAAAATATGACCTACGATTTTTTTTAACTCATATGCTGTGCACTGGAATCATCATAATTTCAAATCACAAAAGAAATTCGGTTATATATAAACCAGGATCTCTAATATTATTTCTGACTTTTTTTTTTTTTTTTTTTTTTTTTTTTTTTTTTTTTTTTTTTTTACACCAGGAAGGGCCAAAAAAAAAAAGAAATAAAACAGCCCTCATCGGGCCTGGGCACGAAGAATACATAAAGAGAAACAGAGATGGAGAGTGTAATGACTTGTCAGATGTGAAGGGATAAAAGATGTGTGATGAATATCCAAGAATATTCAGTGTAGCTGTAGGCATAGAAAAAGAATCGTAACTGAAGGAAGACTTGACATCGAGCTGTCCTGGACAGACCTATTTAAGTTCAAAAAACCTTCAGCTCTTATCTTCATTCAGAAAAGGAAACACTATAAATAATGCACTGCAGTAGAGCGTCCTCATTGTCATTTCACCAAGCTCTCATTGTACTCAGAATGCAAGCCAAGGCATTAAGGTATGTCACACTGAACGCGATAGTTTGGAGGGTAGAGGTTAGTGAGTTTGTTGCCAAGCGGAGTGTGTGCTAAAACTAACTCAGGTTATGTAATACAAGTAGCCAGATTGGGTGCACATGCAACCAGCAAAGGGTACTCGCAATAAATAATTCGGTTCAGCTTTTGTACCCTACCTCCTGGGAGATCACTTACCTTTCTCCCTTCAACTAATCACATTCAGTGTGGCCGTACCCTCAAGTCTATCAGATATCAAAACCAATTCAACAAACTATCGACCAGTATTAACTATATGCAGAGCATCCCTAAATTCTGGAAGCAGTGTGAAATTTATTTATTATTTACAGGATAGGCATCGGGGACCACTACCGCACAATGGTTAGGACTCTCGAATCAAGAAATGTAGCCTTACTTTCCCAGGTATAAACTATCTGTGTCCAACACCTTAATGGGTATTAATAGTGACACATAAAATGGAAAAAAACTGTCTACATTATATACATTATACTTTCACCCTAAAACTCTAAGGATATATTCTGCCATTTTATCGTGCAAATGGTAATTTTGTTTAATTTATTGGGACTGATACCAGTACAGTAGTTTGAACTTCTATACCTGAGGTCACAAACAATTTGGATTTAAACAATGCACTTCTCTGGCTTCAAAAGATTAAGAGCAGTTGATCGTGATGATCACTCTACTTGACCTTTCTGCCTACTCAATTGATAGGAAATTTTCATCAATGATGCATTTCATCAGTGGTTCCAGACTTTTCGAACACATTGTATAATGACAGAGGTCAACAATAATTAGCGAGAAGTAAATAAGTGAAAAAACGCAAAGGTATGATCTTGCATTGTAGTTATCTTGTACAGAGTAACAATAAATAGAAACACAAACTAATACTAACAATAGCAAAAAGAAAAAGCAACATTTGCAATAACATGGAATTAAATTGCATATAAATCAAGAACATTCTAAAATAGCATAATGCAATAACAGCATTACCAACCTACGTGTTACCTTGAGTTTTATTGAAGTAATTTTATTTGAAACCAGTGAAAACACTTTCTCACTGATATCTCCTAGGAGAAAGTCTCTTTTGAAATATTAAATATTACCGGATATCTCCCGAGACTCATATGCGCAGAGGTGCAGTCAGCAACAGATATATTCTAATATCTTTAACGTTACCCTCCATGTTATACTATCTGAGGTATTTGTGAAGTTGAGGCCTATAATTACTTTATAATATTAAATGAAGTTAGATTAGCTATATAATAATCTTTTCTTTATATGTCCTTATTAGTCCTCAATATGTGGATGAATACAGAAAGAGGATGGGTGGGGAATTAAGTCTGGATACCCATTGCAATGCTCCACGGTGGGCTCGATCGCTGGTCGGTCAACTTTCTAGTCGAGCACTCTGACCAATCTATCACCGTGGTCCCCAGTTCTGTAGAGCTAAATAATAGGGATTAACTGTAGAGGTTACCTCCCTATGAACATTAGACAATAAAACATGTATTTTTCTGATATTTGTTTTTCGTAAAAATGTCGTTTTGAGTCATGCGTTTTCGACAAATATAATTGTAAAAATCTATCATTTCACACAGATCATATATAATGGGCTTCATTCTAACAGTTACCCATCCTGACTATAAAATAATTGAATCTTTATCATTAATGTTCACAAAAAAACATATTAAATGGTAAATATTAGAAATTAGAAAAAACTAGAAAAAAGTGGTAGCACAGGCTATATGGCCATTCCTTAGTGTGCTTAAGAGATCAACCCAAATGTTCTTAAAAATTCTTTTTAGTGTCTCCCAGAAAGTGTCATTCAGTCGAAGAGGGTCATGATCCAAGGTGTTTACTGCTATGGTAAAGCATAACTACGCAATTCCATCACAGCAATTACGCATTTCGTTCAAGAAAAGAAAAGAAATGTATACTTAAAAAAAAGGAGAGAATGTAGCGTTTGTGTATGTGTGTGTGTGTGTGTGTGTGTGTGTGTGTGTGTGTGTGTGTGTGTGTGTGTGTGTGTGTGTGTGTGTGTGTGTGTGTGATTACGTAATTGTGTTTACGGGAAAGAGCCCATAGCTCGTATCTTCCAGTCTCCTGATCGGTTCCATTTTGTACTTAGCCTCCTGGCTAGTACAGTGGTAACGCACTGGCCTCGCATTCGCGAGGTCGACGGATCGCGCCTCGTCCAGGCAAGAGAGTTTAAGCTGTTTACTGGGGAGGTTACTGCTGTGGCTGGCCACCACAGTGGGGGGTTGGGGCCTGTGCCGGTTGGCGACCACCCTATGGGTCCTCCATGACCCGTTCCACCCATCCGTGGGTGGAGAATCTAAAAAAAAAAAAAAAAAATTGTACTTAGTGATACTTATCATACCTGTCCTTAAAACTATGGATTAAGATAGCATTAACTACCTCCTCGCTCAGCCAATTCCAATTATCAACTACTCTTACACTGAAAAAGTATTTCCTTACATCCTGCAAAGAAGTTTTCTTACGAAGCTTCAAACTATGACCTCTAGTTTTAGAGCTTGCCATATCAAAATATCGATCCCTATCCACTCTATCATAACCATGAAGAAATTTAAAGACTGTCACCATATACCCCCTCAATATTTCTGGCACTAGTTTTGTGGCATGTCTTTGAACTTTTTCAAGCTTAGCTATGTGCTTTTTCAAGTGCGGATTCCAAAAGGGGGCTGCATATTCGAGTTTTGGCCTCACATAGGTTACATAAATATTTCTGAACATTTCCTTGTCCATGTGCCTGAAAGCTACCCTTACATTTGATAAGAATGCATGTGTGTGTGTGTGTGTGTTTGTGATTACCTAATTGTGATTACCTAATTGTGTTTACGGGAAAGAGCCCAAAGCTCGTATCTTCCCGTCTCCTGATCGGTTCCATTTTTAGACTTATTGATACTTATCATACCTGTCCTTAAAACTATGGATTGAGGTAGCATTAACTACCTCCTCGCTTAGCGAATTCCAATTATCAACTACTCTTACACTGAAAAAGTATTTCCTTACATCCTGCAAACAAGTTTTCTTCCGAAGCTTCAAACTATGACCTCTAGTTCTAGAGCCAGCCATATCGAAATATCGATCCCTATCCACTCTATCATAACCATGAAGGAATTTAAAGACTGTCACCATATCCCCCCTCACTCTTCTAGCTTCGAGTGATGGCAAGTCTAATTCCCTCAGCCTCTCATCATAACCGAGATTGCGTATTTCTGGCACCAGTTTCGTGGCATGTCTTTGAACTTTTTCAAGCTTAGCTATGTGCTTTTTCAAGTGCGGATTCCAAAAGGGGGCTGCATATTCGAGTTTTGGCCTCACATAGGTTACATAAATATTTCTGAACATTTCCTTGTCCATGTGCCTGAAGGCTACCCTTACATTTGATAAGAATGCATATGCTGCCCTTACTACGCCATTTATATGTATTTCTGGAGACAAATCTGCCAATATGTTTACTCCTAGATCTCTCTCATTTTCTGTCTCCTGAAGTTGTACTCCAGCCACCGAGTAGTCAAGCTTGGGCCTTCTTGCACTTGTACCCATTCTCATTACCTTACATTTTGAGGTATTGAATTTCATTAGCCACTTTTCTGACCACTCATGCAGATTATTTAGATCCTCCTGAAGTTCTCTACCATTGTTCTCGTTTTTTACTTTCTTCACAATCTTTGCATCATCTGCAAACATATTCATGAATGAATTTACAGACTCTGGTAGGTCATTTACATATACAAGGAACAAAAGTGGCCCTAAAACTGAACCCTGTGGAACTCCACTACTAACTCTTCTCCATTCAGACACTGAGTGTCTTACTCTAACCCTCTGTTCTCTTCCTTCTAAGTAAGTTTTTATCCATTCCAAGACATTTCCACCTATTCTAGCCATTGATTGCAGCTTCCTAATAAGTCTCCCATGTGGAACAGTGTCAAACGCTTTCTGGAAGTCTAGGAATATGCAATCTGCCCAGCCCTCTCTTTCCTGTAAGATTTGGCTTACCTCATCATAAAATTCTAATAAGTTTGTTACTGTTGATCTTCCTTCTCTGAAGCCATGTTGCCTCACTGACAAAAAGTTGAAGGATTCCAAGTGAAGAGAGATATGTTTCCTTAGTAGTTTCTCCATAACTTTGCAAACTATGCTGGTCAAGGAAACTGGTCTATAGTTCAGAGCCGTATCCCTCCTTCCCTTTTTGAAGATAGGTATCACATTTGCTTGTTTCCAGCATCTTGGAATCTCCCCCGACTCCAATGACTCCTTAAATATGATACTTAGTGCCACTGATATTGTGTGTTGTGATTACCTAATTGTGTTTACGGGAAAGAGCTCAAAGCTCGTATCTTCCCGTCTCCTGATCGGTTCCATTTTAGACTTAGATCGTGTTAATCCATACCGTCATTAAACATATTGCCTTTCGAGGTCTGAAGACGACCAAGGACTCTCCAACTGATAAATGACTCCTTTGTCTAGCATAATTATTGATTTTCCTACTGATTAATGCAATGTCAGACCGCTGAATGCTGAGATTAACTTATAAGATCTTTCAGCCAACGAAAACACACTATTGATAATTGTTTGGACATATAACAATAATCAATCAATAGTTGTTGGTGTCTTCAAATATTTATTTACATTTTAAACAACACAATATTTGGAGCTTAAATTGTTTTTGTATACTCTTGTGACAGATAATAGAGAGTAAATTGACGTTTATTGTAACCAGTTTGAAATAAATCAATAAGCTACAATATAATGCACTGCAATGAAACGCCTAAATGATATATATATATATATATATATATATATATATATATATATATATATATATATATATATATATATATATATATATATATATATATATATATATATATATATATATATATATATATATATATATATATATATATATATATATATATATATATATATATATATACTCCTCTTTATTTCACACAAAAAGTCAAAGTATTTTCTTTGACTCAGCCACCCCCCTTATAAGGGGGAATATGGGTTTGGTATATATATATATATATATATATAATATATATATATATATATTATATATATATATATATATATATATATATATATATATATATATATATATATATATATATTGGAATATGAATTATATAAACTTATATATAAACTTCAGTATACAAATAAACTAATCATATATATATATATATATATATATATATATATAATATATATATATATATATATATATATATATATATATATATATATATATATATATATATATATATATATATATATATAATCTGATGTAGTGTTCTCCATGACAGAACTTATCAAAGAATTTTCGAATGCTAAGCAGTTACAGTGGTCAGAAGAAGCTGCAAAGTCCTTCAATGCCATCAAAGATGCTTTACAAAATGTGTCTATTTTAAGTCATCATGCTCCTGTTTAAAATTCCCTGTAATTGGTGAAT
>JAXCGZ010019205.1:72500-82106 GCA_037179515.1 Halocaridina rubra
CACAGCTGCTCAGAAAAGATATCTTCAACTCCTTATATACCATAACCCATCCTGGCGTTAAGGTTTCCTCCAACTTATCAAGTCTAGAGACTTTTGCCTTGGGACTGACAAAGACGTACGTCATAGGACATGCGTCTGCCAGATTTGTCAAGCTACAAAGGTTACACAGCACACCAAATCCCAAATCCTACCACTGAAAATCCCTTGTCAGCGATTTGAGGTGGTTCACAATGATATTGTAGGACCATTGCCACCCTGTTCTCCTCCTGGTGGAGAATTCCAAACGTCTTATCGATATCTACCAACTTGTATTGACTATCGAACCAAATGGATTGAAGCTGTACCTCTCATGGAAATTATGGCAAATGCAATTGCTCATGCATTTCTCTGTGGATGGGTTTCCAGATTTGGTGTACCTATTTATATCATAACTGATAGAGGAGCCCAGTTTGAATCCGAATTGTTCCAAGAATTATCCTCCTATGTTGGATTCCATTGCCTGCGAATTACAGCTTATCATTCCCCTGGGTAATGGCATGGTAGATCGTTCCCATAGGATCTTGAAGGCAGCCTTAATAGTCAGACAGTAAATTTGCCTCAATGCCTTGCTGGTAGTCCTCCTTGGTCTACGTTGTATGCCAAACTCCTCAGGTTACTCACCTTTCACCTTATTGACTGGAAAACTGCTACTTAGTCCTAGTGATTTATTTGTGAAACCTCCTGTCTCACCAAGTTCTACAGTAGACTTTATAAAAACGTTTCTTAAGTGCATGAGAGAAATTTATTTTACTCATTTATCAGACTCTTCAACAATGCAAGTGTTCCAAAACTCCCAAATGACTTATTCTGTGTACTTAAAGTTTGAGTTCGTGTGGATCGAGTCGGAAAAGCATTAGAAGCACCATATACAGGTCCTTTCCCAATGACTGAAAGACATGATAAATTTGAGATTCAATTGCCTTCAGGAGACACTGAAATAATATCTATAAACCGTTTGAAACCTGCCATATTACCTGAAGCAACGTGTATAAACCCTCAAAGTTCTCCTCACATTGTATGTGTTCCTCAAAGTGAATCTCAATCCTCATTATTAAATGTAGTTTCTAGTGACACCATTAATCCAATATTATCTGGTTCAGTTGCGAATATGTCTGACACTTGTGTTTCTACAGACACTAGTAATAATACTCCTCAGAAATTATGACAACCCCCAGATTTTCAATCTCATAAAACTGCAGTATCTCGTTCAGGGAGAAAATTTCGTTTTGCAGCTAATTCTAATTTTTGTTATTTTACCTGAGACTGTTTCCAAGGGAGATTTATTGTACTGAGGCGAGATATTGATTATAAGTTAACCGATTTGTTTACCTAAATCTAAGACATTGTAGACGTCAAAGACTCTCTGTTTAAGTTTAATTTGCTTTGTTTTGCTAATTCTTTGAGTGATATTGTTAAGAATTTAATATTTTTAATAGTATGATGATTAATTTTAACTCGTTTGTATTTAGGTTATAGCATGAATTATTATGTAACTCAGAGCCCTATGTACCATCTGCTTACCATCCTCCTATAAAAACGCTAAATTTTAAAAGGGCTTCATTTAAACTATTAAGTATAAGAGTTATTAAGTATGTAGTGTCAGAATAAACAATTATCTTATCTAAAATAAATTAACTGGCCTTATTTATATGTTTATTGAATTAGTTACTTTTGTCAGTATCTATCTATCTATCTATCTATATATATATATATATATATATATATATATATATATATATATATATATATATATATATATATATATATATATATATATATATATATATATATATATATATATATATATATATATATATATATATATATATATATATATATTATTATTATTATTATTATTATTAAAATTTATACTTCATGGAGAATTTTCCATATTGCACTGCATGATATAATAGTTAAATAACATTAATTTACTCTTCATCACCTCTTACAAGAGCAAAAAAGAACCAATCAGGACTTCAAATCTTGTATTAATTATAATGTAAATACCTAATGACACCAACAACTATACATTGATTATTACTACATGTCCTGACATTTATGAAGTGATTTTTTGCACTGCCTGAAAGCATACACAAGTTAATCTCAGCTGTCAGTGGCCTGACGTTGCATTAATCAGCTGGAATATTAATAATTATGCTAGACAATGGAAGCATTTATCAGTCTTAAAGTCCTTGGTCGCCTTCAGAGCTTCAAAGGCAATATGTATAGTATGGTATAGATTAACACGAGCTTTAAGTTACAACACACACACTCACACTCACACACACACACACACACACACACACACACACACACACACACACACACACACACACACACACACACACACACACACACACACACACACACACACACACACACACAGAGTGAAATAATCTCAGCTTTTCCCTTACATTCTCTCTTTTAGTAATTTTTCTTTTCTTTGTCTTGAAGTATGTGATCTATGTAATGAAATAGAATTGCAGTGCTTTACCTTAGTAGTAAACACCTTGGATCATAGCCAATTTCGACTGCATGACACTTTTGGGAGACACTATAAAAAAAATTTTATGACCATTTGGGATAGTCCCTTGGGTGCACTAAGGAAACGTCATTCAGCCAGTGCATTTTTTTTTTTTTTTACATCTCCCTTGAAGAGATTGTTTTCTTGTGGGAATTGAAGAGAAACATTCAGTTGCTTTATAGTCAAGATGGTGATTTCGAAAATTAAGCCCATCATTGATTATGACTATGAAATGCAGTTATCTCATGGATATTTCTGTGTAATGATCGAAGATTTTCCCTCCCATATCTAAATATTATAAATGAATATCAAAAGCAATTGCTATACACAAAAAATCTGAAAAACGATGTTTCGTAATGAAATAAAAATTGGAGTAAGCATTATGGTTACTCGCTTAACTAACCCAGCCTAAGTTAATATTTGAATATAATTATAGGTCTGAACTCCACATATACTCCACACCCTAATAATATGGAGGCTACCTTTTAATATATTAGAATATATCTGTTGCTAACTGTACCTCTGTACGTATGTGTCTCGGGAGGTATCTTGCAATATCAAATATTTCGAAAGAAACTTTGAGCTATTAATGATATCTTTTAATTGCATGCAAGTCTCTTTCTCTTTGCCGAAAGTTATCATCCCTTTCTCTTTTCTATCGTTACTACTTCCATCGCTGCTCTAATGAGTTGACGAGTTGCATCCCCCCCCCCTGCTGAGGCAGTAGAAAACTTGCCAAGCAGACTCGTCTCATAGGAATTGTGTTGAGAATTGTAACTTGCAGATTGGTCGGTGCAGCGACTGCTTCTTCTTATCCACCTCCAGACTCTGGAACTCACTCCCTCCTCCTGTTTTTCCTAAGTCTCATAATCCATCTTTCTTCAAAAAGTTAATCTATTGTCAACTCTGGACCTAATCCTGCAATATCTATAGCTTATCATTACTTCGACTATTCTTTCAGCCAGTCTTTTTCCTATTGTGTATAATTCTTTTATTTCTGCCTTGTCCTTAACCTTCTACTTTTCTTCATCTCAATATTTTCTTGGTAACCTGGCCTGATAAAGGCAATTTTCTTGCCTGTTATGGCATCACACTCATACAAAAATATATTTCTGGAAAATACAAGCTATCACCTTGGTTAGTAGTGTTGTTGTTGCAATATGTTGTTATAAGAGATTCTTGATTTATGTTCAGATTTCTTCCTTGTTATTGCAAACGTTGATTCTTCTGATCCTATTGTTATGAGAAGTTCATATGGGTGCTACTTTGGCTTGTTATCTATAAGGAAAAAATATCTACACCGTGCTTTGGCTTGTTATCTACAAGGAAAAAGTATCTACACCGTACAAATTTTTTTTTGAATGATATCTACATAGTAAACATAATAACATATATATAATATAATATAGAGAGAATGTAATTAAAATATTTTAAAAAATCCTATTATTTATATTCTATTAATTATATTCTAGCGATAAACAGTGCGTACATTGGCTAAAGATGCTAAGTAGAGGTTAGGTTAGGTTAGGAATCTAGGTAACAAACTAGCTTTATTGTTGGAGATAGAAATATAAAGCGTAGATTGCATACCAAACTAGATTCATGACACATAGATGACAAGCCAAAGTAGCACTGTTAATATGTTTATCCAGTTATTGTTACTCTGTGAAACATATTTGCAATGTGAGATCACACCTTGGTGTTGTATATTGGCAATTTTATCCTTCTTGATTATTATTAATCTGTTATTATACAACTGTATCCGAAAATTCTGGAGCAGAAGATGCAATGTGACATTGCTCGATAACATATCATTTGAATGAGGGGAAAATGCTCATGAGAGAGGTCACTACGATCGTCTGACCTTAACCTTCTAAAGACAGAGTTGTGTTCTGTTTATATCCGAGATCTTCGTCATCTCAGGCATAGAAGTACAAAATGTGTTCCTACTATCAGTCTCGATATGCAAAACAAAATGGCCACTAGTACGATAAAGCAGCAGAAAAATCCGTAGGATATAAGGGTGATAAATGAGAATAATATGTATACTGTAAACTGTTGTGTGCCGATATATGTGTCAATATTAATCCCCATTGTTGAGTGGGCACAGACCGGTGGAAACTGGGGAATAAAGGATGGCTGTCAATCCTAACTCCCGTGGGTCTGTTTCTTATTGAGTCGAGTGTTCTAACCGCTCCGTTCCCGCGGTCCCCAATGCATATGCTGTAATATATATATATATATATATATATATATATATATATATATATATATATATATATATATATATATATATATATATATATATATATATATGTATATATGTATATATGTATACATATACCTTGGCTGTTTCCCCCTTAAATTGGGGGGTAGCCGACATCAAGAAGGGAAAGTTTATATATATATATATATATATATATATATATATATATATATATATATATATATATATATATATATATATATATATATATATATATATATATATATATATATATATATATATATATATATATATATATATATATATATATATATCACTGGTGGGAGAATTTATGGACACACTATATGCACTAAAATTGGTAGATTATCGTTTTTGCCATGGTTTGCTATATGATAGACTAAAGGGTATGGCCACACTACACGCAATTACCTGTATGGCGGATGGTAATTGAGTGCCTAGGGGATAGGCAGGAAAAACTGAATCGAGATATTAAATGTAAATATCCTTTACAGCATGTATCTGCATCCAATTTGGTTTCTCACAAATATAATACGAGTTACTTCTTAGTGTCCATCCGCTTGGCAAGCAATCCGCTTCTCCCTCCCCCCCCCCTTACAAATCACGTTTAGTGTAACCGTACCTAAATGCTTGGGCTTCCATTCTATATACCATGAAAGCTCGGTGGAATCACTGTGAAGCATCTCAGTCACAGTACACTATTTATAGTTGTCCTTTTGCTGAATGAAGATACGAGAACAAGAAACTCAATTAGAGATCCTGGTATATATATGACCGGATTTCTTTTATGACTTCAAGTTATGACGATTTCTGTGGAGGATCTGTCTTGGCGCACTATGTAAGCAGAATAAGATAACAAAAAATCTTTGTTTGTGTGTGTGTGTGTGTGTGTGTGTGTGTGTGTGTGTGTGTGTGTGTGTGTGTGTGTGTGTGTGTGTGTGTGTGTGTGTGTGTGTGATTACCTAATTGTGATTACCTAATTGTGTTTACGGAAAGAGCCCAAAGCTCGTATCTTCCCGTCTCCTGATCGGTTCCATTTTTAGACTTAGTGATACTTATCATACCTGTCCTTAAAACTATGGATTGAGGTAGCATTAACTACCTCCTCGCTTAGCGAATTCCAATTATCAACTACTCTTACACTGAAAAAGTATTTCCTTACATCCTGCAAACAAGTTTTCTTCCGAAGCTTCAAACTATGACCTCTAGTTCTAGAGCCAGCCATATCGAAATATCGATCCCTATCCACTCTATCATAACCATGAAGGAATTTAAAGACTGTCACCATATCCCCCCTTACTCTTCTAGCTTCGAGTGATGGCAAGTCTAATTCCCTCAGCCTCTCATCATAACCGAGATTGCGTATTTCTGGCACCAGTTTTGTGGCATGTCTTTGAACTTTTTCAAGCTTAGCTATGTGCTTTTTCAAGTGCGGATTCCAAAAGGGGGCTGCATATTCGAGTTTTGGCCTCACATAGGTTACATAAATATTTCTGAACATTTCCTTGTCCATGTGCCTGAAGGCTACCCTTACATTTGATAAGAATGCATATGCTGCCCTTACTACGCCATTTATATGCATTTCTGGAGACAAATCTGCCAATATGTGTGTGTGTGTGTGTGTGCTTAAGAGGTTCAATATTTTATTTACAATATCTCAGCTCTCTCTCTCTCTCTCTCTCTCTCTCTCTCTCTCTCTCTCTCTCTCTCTCTCTCTCTCTCTCTCTCTCTCTCTCTCTCAATATAAACACAGAATAATGTTAGTAATAATTAAGTTATCTTTATATAAAAAAAAAAGAAATCATAATTACCAGAAACGAAATCCAGACTCTTTCATAGGTCACGTTTCGGCTTCATTATTAAGTAATGATTGTAAATGCAGGTGCATTATGTATTTGAGAGAGAGAGAGAGAGAGAGAGAGAGAGAGAGAGAGAGAGAGAGAGAGAGAGAGAGAGAGAGAGAGAGAGAGAGAGAGAGAGAGAGAGAGAGAATGAGAGAGAGAGAGAGAGAGAGAGAGAGAGAGAGAGAGAGAGAGAGAGAGAGAGAGAGAGAGAGAGAGAGAGAGAGAGAGAGAGAGAGAGAGAGAGAGAGAGAGAGAGAGAGAGAGAGAGAGAGAGAGAGAGAGAGAGATGATTTTATTTTATTTTATTAATTTATTGCGCCAAGGCGTCAGACATTACATGAGTTCATACAAATAATGCTTCAAATGGATATAAAACCAAGAATTGAACATGGTTTACAGGGAGGTGTACATATTGATAAAACATTGCTGCATACTAACACACAACTCACAGAATGGCAGCACAGAGTACATTATATGCAAAAGTAAAGCTCAGAGAAACGCAGAATGCACAAACAGAATTATACAGCAACATACAGAAAATATATGTATAATTCAATATAATTAATGGCCACCAAAGTGAGGAAAACGAGCAAGAATAACATCAAGGTTGTCATCATTAAGTAAAATGAGCAGATCTGTATTAAGTTCTGACCTCGTGGTAAAACATCTCTCACTGTGGGGCACTGAAGACAATAGTGGTCAAGAGTGTTAGCATTAGTTCGGTCGCATAATGTACAGGAGGTGTACTGTGGCATATCTAGAGTCTGGGAGACCTGCCATAAAGGCCGATACCCATTCTGAGCCGAGCACTAACTACATTGTTTTTCCGCACCATTAACCCGCGTCTGCGATACTTGTAGCGACTGTGAAGGAAGTGATCATGGTGCTGTATGGACACACTGTTGGCCCTCTCCGTGTCCCTGCGCTGGACCGTCATGGCAAACCCAGCTGAGTAGATGATGTTACGTAGGCATCGGAGGGAGGGCTCAGCGTCCACAGCATGCCCATCCAGCATACAGGCCGCCTTGGCAAGACGATCCGCTGTGTCGTTGCCAGTCAGCCCAATGTGGGATGGAGTCCACACAAATGACACAACAAGAGAAGCATCCCGAGCGGCTGCGAGGCGACATAGTATATCTCCCACAGCACGGCCACAGATAGGTCTTGGCGAGGATAGGGCTTGTAGGGCCGATTGGGAGTCACAAATTATTACCCCATTCACTCGTCGTCGAACAAGGAGAGTCACGGCATCCAAGATGGCATTCAGTTCACAGTAGGTGGAGCTCGACGAGGTGGGTAGTCTACGGCCAATCCATGAATCAGCCGGCACAGGCGGCTCCATGGTGGGGGAAAACACAGCACATGCCGCCCTCCCATCTGCTTGCACAGAACCATCAACATAGACGTGGTGTGCTGCAGGGACAGACGTGGATACATCAGCGATAGTCTCCAGAGCTAACTGTCTCTGCAAGGGGGGATAGACATCCTTCGAGGTCGGTGTATATGTGACAGCGGGGAGGGGGACACGCCAGGGTGGTAAATCTGGGACAGCCGCCTGCACTGGCAGGTCGATGTCAAGGCCACGGAGAATGTCACTCACCACCCTGATAAGGTTATGACCTCCTGCTCGAAGTGGGAGCCTGGGTGCGTCTGGATCAAGGGACGTCCTCATGACAGCAGAGAAGTACGGAGCAAGAAAGGGGTAGTGAAGACACTTAACAGTAAAATAGGACACATTGGCATAAATCCTCTCCACAAGAGGGGGTAAGTTGAGCTCCAACTGCATACTCACAATACGGGTAGAGAGAGAACATCCCAAGATAAATCTCATGACTCGATTCTGGAACTTTTCAAGTGGCTCGAGAGCTGGTTTAGGAAGTTGACACAAGGCAGGAGACAGATAGTCAACCACTGACCGAAGTAGTAGGATGTAGAGGGTCCTCGCCACTGGGATGGAGACTCCTGCAGCATTGTTGGCAAGCCACTTGACAGGTGCAAAGCGGGGCTCCAGACGGTCAAGAAGGCTCTTCACAAAGGGATGAATTCGTTGACGAGCAGGTATAGCTGGGGTGATCCGGACAGGTGCACCTAAATACGTGTACTGTGTGCAGTGAGGGATGATATTACCACCCATGGCGAATGCGGGCAGTGCTCTGCAGTTGCGTGAAGTAAAAATCCTGCTTTTTTCTGGGGAGATAATAAGGCCACAGGAGGTAGCAGACACGTAAAAGTCATGGAGCATGTGCTGAAGGTCGTGAGTTGAGGTCGTGTGGATGCATATGTCGTCCGCATAGCAGGTAACTGTAGTACCGGGATGACAGGAAGGAGGGAGAGTAGACGATGCATAAGGATATTGAATAGAAAAGGACTTAGCACACCCCCCTGAGGAGTACCCAGTTCAAACCGTTCATAGGAGCTATACGACCCTTTAAAAAGGACACTTGATGTTCTGTTGCAGAGATATCCCCGTATCCATTTCAGTATGTTCTCCCGAACTCCAAAGTCCACCAGCTGGTCAAGAATAATTTCCTTGTTGGCTATATCGAAGGCAGATTTGAGGTCCAGGAAGGCGACCACACTGGTGGGAGAAAGACGGGTGTAGAGTTCAGCGAGGCAGTGATGTGTGCTCCGTTGTGGGAGGAAACCATAAAGACTGGGGGAGAGTTTATCCTGTAGACGGTGCATGAGCCGGGCAAGAAGGATGCGTTCAAACACTTTGCTGAAGCAGGAGGTGAGGGAGATAGGCCTAAATTTGTCGGTTCCAGGTTTTGGTAGAGGAATAATAGTGCTTCTGGTCCAGGCAGAGGGCACATGCCCCAAGCAAAAGCAAGATTGAAGAGCCGCAGTAGGGGGTTACCAGGAACTTTCTGAAGAAGACGGAGAACTTGATATGCAAGACCATCCTCCCCAGGGGCAGTAGCCTTAATCCTAGCAAGAGCACGTCGTAGTTCATC
>JAXCGZ010019206.1:0-30000 GCA_037179515.1 Halocaridina rubra
GTCGTGGAGGGCCTACGATAATTGGCTGCTGCACCCAATAATCTCTGTGATTCAGAAGACCAAATCAGTCGTAGAAGACTGCGTACGACGGGTAAGATCGATCTCCTTGATAGTACGCGGGCGTAGGAGAAGGTGTACGCCCGAGTACGATCCAGAGGATCGATCCTACCCGGCGTACGCAGTCCTCCGGGTCTGGAACCGTTAAAAATTTAAAATTCGCTATACGTCTGGCAGCGCAGTACGAAAAAACAGCGCGCGCATGCGAGGTCTCATTTCTGACAACCCAGTCCTGGGCGTTCAGTTTTCCTGGTCCGCTTGCCGCATTTCTTATTGTTTTAGCATGATATTATATTATTATTATTATTATTATTATTATTATTATTATTATTATTATTATTATTATTATTATTATTATATTAATAATAATAATAATAACGATAAAATGGCACCGTCTATTTTGAAACCCCGTTATAATGACATCAAGGCATCACAATTTTCATTATTGTAAGTCCTAAGTTCAATTCTAGAATAACTGTTTATAAATAATAATAATAATAATAATAATAATAATAATAATAATAATAATAATAATAATAATAACAATAATAATAATAATACAAAATCAGGAAGTAAGAGAGCAAATGAGCATCTATGGTCTTTTGTTTACAAACCCCGTTATTACAAACCAATCTTCGTGCACGCGGATGAAATCAGCCAAAACAAAGGTTATTTAAATATGGCGGGTCACAGACAAGACGTCTCAAACCTGCCTTTTTTAAATGGCCTTCTCTTTTCTTAATTTACAATGTCTAGGGATTGTTTTCCAGAGATATTGACGAACCAACCGTTTAAAATTGAATGGCAGTATGTTTGGCCAATCTAGTAAGCACTTTTGTTTACAATGAATCTTTGTACGTGGCGGGATTTTACCTAGAAGCGATTGTGACATTTTGAATTCATATTCCTTTACTTATACTTCAAGCTTCGTTGGGGGGGGGGGCTTGAATTAATATTGTCATTGATATTATTATTTTTATTCTTGTCATTGGTGACATTATTATTTTTATTCTTAGTCTTATTATTATTATTATTATTATTATTATTATTATTATTATTATTATTATTATTATTAGTAGTAGTAGTAGTAGTAGTAGTAGTAGTAGTAGTAGTAGTAGTAGTAGTAGTAATAGTAGTAGCTGTTGTTGATGCGTTAGTAGTATCATTATTACCTAATTAATAATAATAAAAATAGCAATAATAATAATAATAATAATAATAATAATAATAATAATAATAATAATAATAATAATAATAATAATAATAATAAAAATAATAAATAATAATATTAATAATATGCCTTCTTCCACAAAAATACAATAACCATATGTCTGAGAGTCAAACTTGGTACTTTTTGAGTGTGAGCTACAGTCAAAGTCATTGAATTACAGCCAAGAATAGATATACAAATTAACAGACAAAAAAACAGAACTCACAGTTGTTAATCACCCACAGCGAAAGAAGGAAGAGATCGACTGAACAACCAATATAGTCTTTATAGCGTAGATATATAAAACCCAAATTCGTTTGACTCAGAATTGCATATTAATTAACTCTAAATACGCCATTATAAGCTGTTATTGGACTTCCTCTGGGTGTGAATATAAAAATACTCCATCTTTTGATCCCCACCCCATACAGACAGCCCCATCATAACTTCTCCTGCCTCCCTTAATCACAGGCAGGCACTGTTTCAAACAGGTTCCTTTCCTGACAGCATTCTTCTACATTTAGAAAGGGCATCCAGCCTTTACCCCCAAACTACAATATGTCTGTGTCCACCCCCATATAAATGGGGACTAATTGAGAAGCAAAATACTTTTTTTTTCTTCAACACAAGGAGTCACTGTCTCTCACTGGTTTTAGGTCAAAAAAATTAACTGCCAGGTGACCCTTCCTGACAGCAACCTTCTCTATCTATCCTTCTCTTTCTTCACAGGGCAGAAACGGTTTATCAATAAATATGAAAGCATGTGTTGGGTTTTGGAATGATGTGTTAGTTTCAGATGCCCCACCTGACACCATATCTTTTCAACTTCTCTTTTTCTTTACAGAGAGTTACAGTTCATCACTAAAAATACAGGTACATTTCTTCATAGAGTTACAGTTCATCACTAAAAATACAGTTTACATGTCTGGTTTGATTCAGAATTTTACTGCCAGAGGATTCTTCCTGACACCAGCCTTCTTTTATTTGGGTTTTGGATTGGCAACGAATGAGTTTACTCATTCCACCAGAATCTGTTTTTTTATTTCAAGCTTTACAGCCCTGATTTAAATAACTCCCAAATGGTTGTTATCTCTCATTCTCTCCCTTCCCCCCAACTCACACAATCTTCCATACAACTCACCCCAAACACCCCCTTCCTGTTGGGGGGGGGGAAATTTCCGTTGTCTGAATAGAAATGTTATTGTTGTCGACAGTTAAAAGTTTAGGAAGTCACAAAGCTAGCTCTCTCTCTCTCTCTCTCTCTCTCTCTCTCCCTCTCTCTCTCTCTCTCTCTCTCTCTCTCTCTCTCTCTCTCCAACTAAAATTGGTTATGAAGTCACAAATATCTCTCTCTCTCTCTCTTTCTCATAATATATATATATATATATATATATATATATATATATATATATATATATATATATATATATATATATATATATATATATATATATAGATAGATAGATAGATAGATAGATAGATAGATAGATAGATAGATAGATAGATAGATAGATAAATAAACAAATGAGAAATAAACTAGGAGATAAATTACATAATACTAAAATAATGAAAAAAAAAATCTAACATATCTTACCTACTGAAATATGGGTTTACAGACCACAGCTACATTCACCAAAGAAAGGGCAAAGACCAGGCCATGGGCAATTGAGTAATTGGTTGCTTAAAAGGGTTACAAAATACAAAATCCCATTGCCCAAATAAAGTTATAAAAAGGCAGGGGAGTACGGTAGATGTTCTATATATACACCAATGAACGTTATACACATTTTCTCTTATGGGGCCCGGGAAGCACGATATCATTTAAAAAAAGTAGCAACTTAAGGACAAGGAAGATATAAGAGAATGATAAACAATAAGAAAAAGACAGTCTGCAAGTTAATCAAAATAATGATAAGATATCAAGTACAGAGAAATGGTGATGGGTAGTGTTGTGACTTGTCAGAAGTGAAGGGATAGTAAGAGATCAGTAACAAATACGGCAGAATATAAGGTGCATGTGTAGGCATTGGAAAAGAACTGCCACTGAAGCAAGACTTGAGACTGAGCTGTCCTGGCCAGTCTTATGTAGCTTTGCAAAGGGTAGCTACATTAAATACAGTATTGACAAATCTCCAAGTATTCACTAGTACAGTCATGGTAATCCCTCCCTCACTGATAAAAAATTTTCTTGCATCCAAATACTCACATTACTCTAAATTTATACTCTAGTCACCTAAGCAAACCTAAGAACTCCCAGAAAGGATACACTCCCTCTATTTTCATCAGGTGAGATTAACTTAACCTGGAGCAATGGTAAATATCTTTTTATAGCTATCATTAACTAAAATATAATAAATAAAATTCACAAAACACAGAGAAGACTATTTAAAATAAATACATGTTATCAAATTACCTTTCTATATCAGTGAAATCATTAATCAAGTTATAATTAATCTTATTTTCTTCCAGACAGATTCTATGGATCAAACCAAAGTCGACAAATTTCTATTACAAACATGTGGTAAGTTCTACTCTAGATATAGAAGGTAGAAAGTTATGTCAATTTTGACTGCCTTACACTAAGTACCATCTTATATGTCATCAAATACATATAAGATATCTCTTATATGTCATTGAATACGTACAAGATACCTCATGTATGTCATCAAATACATACAAGATACCTCTTGTATGTCATCAAATACATACAAGATACCTCTTGTATGTCATCAAATGCATACAAGATACCTCTTGTATGTCATCAAATGCATAAAAGATACCTCTTGTATGTCATCAAATACATACAAGACACCTCTTGTATGTCATCAAATCCATACAAATATTGAACAAAAATAGTCTCTAATGACTCATATAATCTGGAATGTAAACAGTCATGGTCGGCAGTAAAGATCACAGGTAAAAAAGTCACAGGAAAAAAGTCACAATTTTGGCTAGGAAAAAAAAAGGAAAATGTAATAAAGTCAGATTGGGTTAGATTAGGTTAGGTTAGACTTTTCCCTGGAACTTTTTGGGTAGGAAAAGGTCACAGGTAAAATAAGTCACAGATTAGGTTAGTTAAGACTTTTTTCCTGTGATATTTTTACCTGGATTCTAATAAGTTACCTATTATAATGAGAGAAGGCAGTTCATATTTTACCAAAATGTTCCTCTCAAGTACACCAGCCGTGTACAATGGAAACAATATACCTTATTTCTGAAGCTCATAAAGAATTGGATTCTGTCAATTCTATAGGTCCTAATTCTTCACTTGGGGTAAAGTTTTGAGGTATTTAATCTTCAGTTGATCACTACTGATAAAGGCTAAACTAAACTCCTAACCTAACTTTGGTGAGGGGGTTAAATTTTTACAACTGCACCCGGTCAATTTAAAAGTGAAAAATATATTTTTCCTTTGGTTTATAATATGATTTCACTAAACATGACATTGAAAACAGTCGGAAAATATAATCTAACCTGCCCTAACCTAAGCTAGCCTAAAATATAGTAAGTTACGACAGATTTTCAATTTTTGTTTCTGAATAAATGAGTTTGAAAATTCGTGAGTTGTTATATCTTAAGCTAGATTAGGTTAGGTTATATTAGTTTATATTAGATGGCTTTCAAGGTCATGTTCATTCAAAATACTTTAAAAACTAATGGCTTTCAAGGTCATGTTCATTCAAAATTCTTTAAAAACTATTTGAAAAATATAATTTTCACATCCAAAGTGAGACGGGCGCAGCTGTAAAAAAGAAAAAAAATACCAATATACCTCACTTCGCAGCTCATGAGGAATTAGAATCTGTAATAGGTGCTAATTTTTCAGTTGGGAAATCTAAGGTCCGTAATATTCAGTTGGTTGTTGTTTATAAAGGCCAAGCTCATATTCTAACCTAACCTAACCTTGTTTAAAGCTAGGTTCCAATTCTTCAAATGCCCAATTTAATTCCCTTACTTCGTCAGGAAGGCTACAATACCCATTCACCATCCATTAAATCTAGGCAACGATCACATTTAACATGACAAAAGGCAACCAAATTAATTTACCATTTTTTTTTCTTATTTCCTCAGAATGGATTCCAAAGGGCATTGCCTTGCGAGTACTAGGTCAATATCCACATTTATCACTACAAAACACAACCAAAGACACTATCCTTATTTCTTCCCTTCGTCAGGTGGTATTCCGAATTCTTCCCCGACCCAAACAATGTTTACTAGAGCTCTGCCCTTACAACGCCACTTCTTAGTTTTTTTCCTCACAATATATGATTTTCCACAATATAACTAAATTTATTCATCTTCTTCTCTCTTTCCTTCGTCAGGATGGAACCTAGCCCATTTTACCCAGGCCTCACTTAACATTCCAGTCCATTTGCCCTGATATCCTTGAATTAAATTGCGTGTTTATTTAATTTACTTCAAGATGGATGCCAGCCCACTGCCCCCCAAAGATGCCCTTAAATTAATTTCCTTTAGATTTTCCATCGTGCTCCATCAGGATGGATTCCAGATCGCTTTGCCCCACCTGCCCTTAAATTGAATTGCTATCTCACAGTTACTCATAGTCGATGTTCTGGAAGAGGCCTCTTGGCCTGTGTATCCAGCTCTCTATTATCAGCTGAATTTGTGGTCGTGGCTGCAATTTGAGCAAGTTTGTTGTATTGTATTATAGCTTTATAGTTGTTATATAATTCTCTCTCTCTCTCTCTCTCTCTCTCTCTCTCTCTCTCTCTCTCTCTCTCTCTCCTTCTTCTTCTTCTTCTTCTTCGTCTCCAATATGGATTCCAGTCCTCTTTTCCCCGTCTGCCCATAAATTGATTTACATTTTACCTCCTGTCCCTTCGTCAGGATGGAGTCCTGCCCTTTTGCCTGTCTGCCCATAAATTAATTTACATTTTACCTCCTGTCCCTTCGTCAGGATGGAGTCCTCTCCGCTTTGCCCCGGCTTCTATTTAAATAAATTTATATTTTTCTACCACTTCCTTCGTCAGGATGGATTCCTGCCCGCTTTGGCCCGGCTGCCCCTTAATCAATTTATATTTTTGTCCCTCTTCCTTCGTCAGGATGGATTCCTGCCCGCTTTGCCCCGGCTGCTATTTAAATAGATTTATATTTTTCTTCCTCTTCCTTCGTCAGGATGGATTCCTGCCCGCTTTGGCCCGGCTGCCCCTTAATCAATTTATATTTTTCTCCCTCTTCCTTCGTCAGGATGGATTCCTGCCCGCTTTGCCCTGGCTACCCTCGCATTCTTGGGCTTCGTCAACCTTTTCATGGTCAGAGTTAACCTCTCCGTGGCCATTGTTGCCATGGTCAGACCTCCTAATATAACAGACGATATTCAAGCACAATGTCTACAGACGAATGATGGTTTGTTATTTTTATGTTTATTTATATTATTCAGTGTATTGAGAGTCATTCATTTTCACAAAGTATTTTTCTGATTATTCATCTCACTAAAATACATATTAGTTACGTGTTTATATATCTTACTGTATATACTGAGAGTTATTTATTTTGATAATATATTTACTGAAATACAAACAGGTGACATGTGAATTATAGTTATTCATCTTTACAATATAATGCATGGATTAAATGTAATCTATAGTACAGTACTTTATCTTGACCTTACCTAGCTTATCCTAACCTGGTTAGGTTACGTTAGGGTACAATAAACTCTTTAATGAGGTAGACGCCTTACTAAAATAGCACCAGTTAGTTTTTGCTCCTCCCAGATCCTCTCAATTATACGATGCCAAAGATACATAATTCGAAAGTTCAAGGATCAACTCCTGTGGTATTCTGCCCCTTTTAACTGAAGTCATTTTAGAGAGACACAGGTTAGGTAATGAGATTGGGTACAAATGCAAGAAGGCCCAAGCTTGACTACTCTGAGGCAGTAGTACAACTTCAAGAGACAGAGCATGAGAGAGATTTAGGAGTAAACACTCTTGCCGATTTGTCTCCAGAAATGCATATAAATGGCTTAGTAAGGGCAGCATTTGCTTTCTTAGCTAATGTAAGGGTAGCCTTCCTGCACATGGACAAGGAAATGTCCAGATATATTTATGTAACCTATGTGAGGCCAAAACTTGAATATGCAGCCCCCTTTTGGAATCCGCACTTAAAAAAGCACGTAGTTAAGCTGGAAAAAGTTCAAAGACATCCCACGAAACTGGTGCCAGAAATACGCAATCTCAGTTATGATGAGAAGCTGAGAGAATTAGACTTACCATCACTCGAAGCTAGAAGATTGAAGAGGGTTATGGTGACAGTTTTTAAATTCCTTCATGGTATTGACAGAGTAGATAGGGATCGATATTTTGATATGAATGGCTTTAGAACTAGAGGTCATAGTTTGAAGCTTCATAAAAAATCTTCTTTGCAGGATGTAAGGAAGTACTTTTTTAGTGTAAGAGTAGTTGATAATTGGAATTCGCAAAGCGAGGATGTAGTTAATGTTAACTCAATCCATAGTTTTAAGGACAAGTATGAAATGTATCACTAAGTACAAAATGGAACTGATCAGGAGACGGGAAGTTACGAGCTTGGGGGTCTTTCCCGTAAGCACAATTAGTTAATTACAATTAGGTAATTACAAGGTGCCAAGGCTTAATATATGGGTGCCTTGAAGAAATGAGATAGTGTCTGTACATTATATTGGTAAAGACAGTTTTATTTTTAGTTATGGAAGTACTGAGCATGTCTCATTTACTCTTAATTTGTGACGGAAATGTCATGCAAGAGTCTTCTATTAAGCTTTTTCATATTTAGTTGATAGAAAATGTCATTTTTCTATTTTTGGAGGGCATTAAAGTAAGCCAATCCCAGGATTTTCTATAAATGTTTACATGAGAGAGCCTTAAGCTCGTAACTTCCTTTCCTTTGTTTGGGTTTTTTGATTTATAGATAATTATAATCGCTTTCCTTAATATTGTTTTTATCAGATTTTTTTTTTCAGAGGGAACAATACACAAGAGGGCTAAAACTGACATTGAAGTGTATGGAGCCTTAGATAATTCTTCACTAAGTGATGTAAGGTCTTTTTCCTAAATAATTGTTGTACATTGAAATATAATAATGTAATAAGCCATTATGATACTACAGTATATACTGTTGACATATCCACAATTATTATTATGTGTGTGCTACTGTAATATTATGGCTATATAATATAATCAGATATTAATGTATTACAGTAGGCCCACATCTTATATGATTTTGACCAGTTTGGTTTTGAACACTCTTGCACAAAAAATATTAAAGAATCAGCAAAATTCCCCCCCCCCCAAAAAAAAAAAAAAAGTATAGAAATTCTTGCTGTTTTCATAAAGAATGTAAATTTTGTTAGGTGAAGTGTAAGTGCAGTACTGTAATCTAGGCATGATATGAAATATTCAGGAAGTTAGGAAAAGCTCATATCCATTTTTAAGTGAGGTTCTTAAACTTAGGCAGTGTAGAACAGTGCAGTGGGTTGGGGAATCAAATGCCCATAAGGTAAGGGACCACTATACTGTGGCCATATCGTAGTAGGGCATTGGTTAGAGCACTCAAATAGATAACTTATGAACCCTTATTTGAGCCCTCCATAGGATGGACAACCAGCTTTAATTCTCCAGTTCCAAGCTCTCTGTGTCCACCTTTATTCGAATTGGGATTAATACTGACATGAAACAACAACCACATAATGCTTTTGTATTGTTGTATTATTCATATAAATACTGTACTGCACTAGAAATTACTGCTAATGACACCTTTCATTGCTTAGGTATTCTATAGTAATATTTATGTTGAAAATACTTGAAGGAAGTGGTTATGCTGCTCTTTACTATTATATTTTCTTCAGTGTTATGTAGATGAAAATACTGGACACGATACGTACCATGCACTGAACACATATTCTGATTTGTTTTCTAAGTTAGAATATTTAACTTGGAGTACTTCAAAATGTCATGTATTCTTTTGTATTTTTTAAATACAAACAATATGGTTTTCTTTTATTTCATTCTATTTTTTCGTTGGTTCATTCAATACACAGGAAATATGAGTGTGGAATCCTTTCTCCAGCCTCACAGAGTGCCAAACAGGAAATCTTGAATTTTTTACTGATACCTAATGGGGCTTTGTCACTGGTCAGGGTATTGGTTATTACAGTAGTTTTCACTTGGATTCTCAATAGGACCAATTCCCTGATGGTGTTTTAATATTAGTTACATACATTCAGTGTCAAATAATTTTTGCAGGAATAAATAACAATTTCTGTCTTAATGTTTTGATTATTCTTCATCATCTTACAAGATGCATTCAGTCTTCAAGACCGGTTTTACTTAACTTTATTTTTTAATCCAATCTCTTCATCCCAGGGTCTGGAAGATGATGGCCTCTTTGCCTGGAATGAGATGACGCAAGGAGTAATTCTTGGTAGTTATTTTTATGGCTACGCAATAACGCAGGTTCGTATATAAGTATTTTTTTATTTTGTCGCCTTTTGCTTCTTTGTGTGGTATTATTATTATTATTATTATTATTATTATTAGTATTAGTATTATTATTGTTATTATTATTATTATTATTATTATTGTTATTATTTTATTATTATTTTTATTATTATTATTATTATTATTATTATTATTATTATTATTATTATTAGTTATTATTACTATTATTGTTATTATCACTATTATTATTATTATCATCATTATTATTATAATTATTATTATTATTATAACTACTTATTTATTTGTTTATTTGGAGGTCAGGTTAGCTCTGCTGTAGAGCAATAATTCTGGGTAAGTCACAAGCCTGACAAGCACGGGTTTGTCCCCCAGCTTCAACCTCTCTACACCCACCTTCATTCAAATATCGACTAATTGTGAAAAAGAATGGAAAGAAATTTATTTGTATATTTTTCTTTTAGTGGTGGAGGGAGAAATACCTCCACCCTAATGTTGTAGGAGCTTAATGATAGAGTAACAGGGGAAGCAGTCATCCTTTTCTCCCTAAAAATTCTTTTCTTGTAGCAAATCAGCTGAAAGAGTAGTCAAAAACATTTTAGTAAGGCTTGTCACTTTCTTTATCATTCACTGTACCACTGAGTTACCCCAACCCCTTCTGTAGCAAGAAAATGAATAGATAAATTGATTTTTTTAACAGATTCTTGGTGGCAGATTAGCTGAAATATACGGTACAAGATGGGTATTTGGAGGGTGTATCTTCGGAGGGGCCATTTGTACCCTCCTGACACCTGTGGTGTCTAAGGCCCATTATGCTGCCCTTATTGCCCTCAGGGTGATTATGGGATTAATTAGTGTAAGTATTGACATTCAGAAACTTTATAGTTTTAATATCAGGTGAGCTGATTTTGTATTGGATGAATTCTTCAAATTATACAGGGAATATGTGCCATATAGGTATACTGTATTATTAATATATACTGTACCAAAAGTCCTCCATATTTTCCTCCTTTTCCTTTCTCGTGTTCCTGCAGTTCAATTGATATATGTGATTTGGGGCTAAGGGAACAGGATAAATGAGACAAGAAAGATGGGAATGGCTTGCAGAAACATCGACCCCTTATAAAAAGGAGTTAAAGCTGAAAACAAAGAAAACGATTACCAGAGTTTTTTGCCATGATTTATTCCACTGTGTGACAATTCTCCTCTTATAGATCTACAAAACAGAGTAGGTTCTTTAACAAAGAGGAAGAGATATGCAAATGTGAGGACCTACAGGCCAAGCTACTGACACAATGCCACCGTTTTTTTTGTAACAATGCCCTTGAGAAACTTGTTACTATATCATTACGGCTTCTTTACAGGGAGTATCCTGGCCTTCCATGCATGCCCTTCTTGCACGCTGGATTCCCCCACTTGAAAGGTCAAGATTTATAGCATCTGTGTATCTTGGTAAGCATCTCTTCTGTTTTAAGTTTGATCTTCATACTTCCTTTGTGTTCCCCAGTGTGTTGTAAAAGTCGACTTTAATGGAGGTAGAGAGAGTCAGGTTTTATCTTTGTACTTGCTCCGTGTTTTCCTGCATGTTGTAAAACTCAACAAAATAGAACAGAACGAGGGGACTGGGAATAATTTCCTTTATATTAGCCTCCCACAAAGAGTCATATTATTTGCTTTGACTCAGCCACCCTCTATAAGGGGTGGCTGAGTGTAATTATATTTATTTTGTGCAATGTATTGTCTACTAGACATATTAATAAATGTATTATATAGTTTTCATTTACCTTTGGTTGGTTTTCCATTAGCTTTGTTTAGTTTTGTTTTCAAGATATGAAATAATTTTTCATATATATATATATATATATATATATATATATATATATATATATATATATATATATATATATATATATATATATATATATATATATATATATATATATATATATATATATATGCTTGAATATTGGAGTGTTTCAGACACGATTAGATGTGATAGTTATACTGAAATGCATTGACGGAAAAAGAGACCAGCAGTAGAGTAGATGTGTTTACTAAGGAATTGCACAGTATCAGCTTTGTCTTTCCACTGGAAATAGTTCCAAGATACTGGTGGTCTCCTTCACAACAGGAAATTGCATCGGTATCTTGGAAGTGCTGTCATTGGAAAGCAAAAGTTTGACATTGCATAAATAACTTGTAAATACATTTTCTCAACTGTGGGTCTTTTTGCCATTAATGAAGTTATCATTCTCTTCCCATCTCTTGACCAAAGATGGTTTTTTGTGGTGGTAGAGTACAGAGGAAATGTCAGATAATTTTAATGTTATAGATGCTAGGGGTTGAGAGTAGCTTTTTTATGTAGGTCGCGCATAAAACTCAGCAACTAGATTTAAGCTCATTTAAAGTTTACTTCATATGAATGAAGAGATCTAGGCCCTAAACACAAGAAATATCTAAATATTGTATAATGCTTTCTCATATTCCCTTTTAAGATGATTATTATTTTAATGATTTCTTTCATGATTTTATTCCCAAGGAGCTAACAGGAGAATCAGAGGTATTTTAGCTCCTGGTTAAAGTGTTTGCTGTGACTTTTCACATCCATTACAAGGGGGATTGTAATCAGTGTATATGTATGTATTAATTTCAATAATTGATTTGCGAATTTACAGCAACCACGTTAAGTGTAACATTCACCCTACCGTTGTGCGGACTGATCATCGCTTGGCATGGTTGGGAGGCAGCATTTTATGTAACGGGCTGTTTGTCGTTGATCTGGTGCATCTTTTGGTTTAGTCTCATGTATGACAGTCCTTCTGTGCATCCTAGGTAAGGAAATAGATTCTTTCGGGTTCTCTTTATTACTTTGTTATCGTCATAGATAATTGGGGACTGCTGTAACACAGTAGTTTGAGTGCTCAACTTGGGAAGTGACAAACCCATATTTAACCCTACAACAGAGCGTTAGGAAGGACATTCAGCTTCAATCTGTATGCCTCCAGGTTTTTTATTTTTACTGTTTTACCTTCTTATATACTTTGTGACCACAGTAAAACATTGGTTAGAGCGCTCAACTTAGAAAATGACAAGCCCATGTTTCAAGACCACTGCGGGGCATCAGGAAAAGCAACCAGCCTTAATTTCTCAGCTCCAGCCTGTTTGTGTCCACCCCCTTAATGGGGATCAATAGTGATATAAAATGGCAAAAGATACCTAAAATAATGTAATGCTCTACGTCAGAATATTTGTGATAGTTTTTAAATGTTCAAGTTATGTTTAATACATTTTGTTTTCACCTAAAGCTATAAGCAGTATACAGTAGTCCCTTATATTACTCGGTCAGCTGGTTCCCCAACCCTGTGTTATTGAAAAGACGTGTATTCTAGACCCTTGTATGAAAGTGCCTAATTATTTTACATATAAACTACTCTGAAACTCAAGTATACTTTACATTATGCCCATATTACTGTATTGTACTTAAGCCTTACTTCATACAATTTAATATTATATAATAGCAGTACATTAGTTGTTATAGCGTATTTTTCTAGTGAAAAACTATTCTGATTTTTTTTTATATTATTCGACAGTGTATATTCAAAACTGCACTATTTAAAATCTCATAAGAGGTGGGCCCACTCTTGTATATTATATAAAAAGGAAAGATCATTATATACTCTAAAATGGGAATGTAAATTAATAAGATTTCCAATCACTCAGAATCTCTCAAGATGAGCGTGAGCACATTGAATTGTCTGTGAGTATTGGAGGAAGTTCCAGACAGCCTTCCAAGAAGATTCCCTGGAAAGGCATTGCAACTAGTCTTCCAGTATGGGCCATCATTATCTGTGATATGGGAAATACCTTTGGGCTTTCACTGTACATGAATCAGCTGCCTACTTACATGAAGAATGTCCTTGGATTCTCTATTAAATCGGTGAGAAGAAGTAAATCACTCTGAATGGAGATTTTGTCAATTTTTCTTGTCACAAATTACTGTTTGAGATAAAGAAACACTTCATAATGAACCAGGTTCATACTTCTGCTTGGAGGGACATCTTTCCTTAGTTTTCCAGCTCCAAATTGCTTTGTGTCCAGCCCCATTGGAATGAACTAATAAAATGGCAATCAACATACCACAGCCATTATTTTCTGATAAAATAGAATTACAGGGGCTGTGTATATAAGATAAGTAATATCGAAGATACCCAAATTATTATTATTATTTGGTTAATATTTAATCACAAAAACCATAATCCCCCTTATAAAGGGGATGGCAGTCAAAGGAAGAAAATACTTGACCCATATGTGAGAGGAAAATAGAAAAGTGGGGGATTCCTAGTCCCCTTGCTTCGCCCCACTTAGTTGACTTTTACGGCATGCAGGAGGACACAGATGAATCATTTTTGCCCCCTTCTGGGAGAAGTAATAATTAGTTTACACTAACTAAAATTTTAAAAAAGTACAGTGGTAACACGTTGGCATTGCGTTCACACGGTCGAGAGATCGGTTCCCGTCCAAGACCGAGAGTTTAAGCTGTTTATTGGCAGGTTACTGTTGTGGTTGGGCACCACGGTGGGGGGTTGGGGCTTGCCCCGGCTGACGAATACCCATTGTATAATGGAAATAAAGGTTCATCATCATCATCATTCATTCATTGTTTGCCCTGACAAAGGCATGTATCACTGAAACTGATTCTGGACTTCTGTCATTTAAAATATGAACTAGCATACTGCAGTGGTCAGAGCACTTGACCTGGGCATTAGGTAGGGCATCCAACGTTAATTCCCCAGCTCCAGTTTGCCTGTGCCCAACCCAATAATTTGGATTTATAGTGACAAAAATGACAGGCAACAGCACTCGACTATGGGGAGCAACAGACCTGTGATCGAGCCCTCCACAGGGCATAAGAGAGAGCTTCCAACCTTAATTCCCCAGCTTCAACCTGTCTGAGTCCACGGCCTTAATTGAGGTTAATAGTGAAACATAAAACAGCAAACAATAGTAGTATATGAACTAGCTCATTTTGTTTTCCATTTCAGAACGGTGTACTCTCCGGCTTACCCTTCCTCTCTCGATACATTGGAGGTATAATAGCCAGTTCGAGCGGAGATTGGCTGGTAGGAAGTGGTTTGCTCTCCATAATCAACACTAGGAGAATTTTCAGTGCTATTGGTAATACCACACACCGAAGTTCTTAAGGTGTTATATGAGTATATATATTATAGACTAGAATATACTTGTGCCAGGCAGTACAGTAAAAGTGACATTCATATATTCCAATCGCTATTTAGAACAATGTAAATTGGCTGGTAATGACCTCAAACTATTATTGTATTGTGTTCTTTTAATGAATTATGGTATAAATTGATATATTTCTTTAATTTGCACATACTGTATATAGAATGCAATAAGAGCAAAAAATAGCCTTAATTAATTCTTGAGTTTTAATTTTGATACTGAAGTCCATGTTTGGAGTATAATTTTTTTTTCTATTTTGTCATTATGAGTCCCCATTTTAATGGGGCTGGAGCAGATTAGTTGGAGCTGGAAAGCTGTGGCTGAATCCCCTTCCTAACGCCCCGCAATGGGCTCAAAAACTGGCTTGTCACTTCCCGAGTCAAGCTCTCTAACCACTGCACTACCGCGGGTCCTCCAAACCATATTTCATTTTTCATCTAACTTTATTTTCTGTTTACAGCCATGCTGGGCCCGGCTGTTGTTCTCCTGGGTGTGGCTTATTCTGGTTGTGAGCCAGGTATCACTGTGGCTCTTCTGTGTCTCAGTCTCTTTTTCAATGGAGCCATTACTACAAGCCAGCTTGTTAATCATACGGATATTGCTCCAAATTTCTCAGGTAGGCTACTTCGTATGGGACATGTATAATGTATGTATGATTGCTTCTTGTATAGTTCTCTTTTATGAATATATAGAATGTATATACTCGTTCTTTATCTTTGTTACAGTCACTCTCTCTCTCTCCTCTCTCTCTCTTCTCTCTCCTCTCTCTCTCTCTCCTCTCTCTCTCTCTCCTCTCTCTCTCTCTCTCTCTCTCTCTCTCTCTCTCTCTCTCTCTCTCTCTCTCTCTCTCTCTCTCTCTCTCTCTCTCTCTCTCTCTCTCTCTCTCTCTCTCTCTCTCTCTCTCTCTCTCTCTTCTCTCTCTCTCTCTCTCTCTCTCTCTCTCTCTCTCTCTCTCTCTCTCTCTCTCTCTCTCTCTCTCAGAATATCATATCCTGTACATACTCATATAAAGCACACATATACTAATTTCTTTGTCTGTATTGTAATTCTATTTGAATAAGAAGATCTGGTGACCTCAATAGGTCAGTTTTTATCGACTAGATGCCCTTTGACCTCTGATTAATAATGGCCTCTGTATAGGTATATATTTTTTTCTAATTTTGTCCTCTAAGATATCTTACTTGGTCTCTGATAATAATTTATGGCTCCAGCAGATGCAGAGATATTTTTTTGTTATATTACCATACTGGTATATTAACCTCTAATTTTCCAATGACCTCTAGCCAGAGATATAACTCAAGATTACATTTAACTTTGTATTCTCTCGGCTCTCTTTTTATGGTCATTGATTTATAAGTGATTTTATTATACTCCCAGATTTATATTGGGCATGTCACTTCCAGGTACCCTCTTTGGCATCAGCAATACGTTCGCTTCCATTGCCTCCTTCATCTCTCCAATTGCGGTTGGCGCCATCACTAAAGATCAGGTAAGAATTTCAGTCTCATTTTTTGTTTTTCCACAAGATCTTCAAGAGAAGAATTTGAGCCTTTATTTAGGCCCCAAAACTCGCCACAGTCTGAAGTTAGAAAGGACATTCACTCAGGGTAACAAGTACACACTGCCAAAATCAATGTCCTTTGAAAGAAGGCACCATCTTAGCCATAAATAGAAAAGGGAGTTCATGACATAAAACCATATCATTTAAGCCCAAACTGGTGTCATTACAGTTATACCATAATCTTAGTTTATAGTTTATGCATATCAGCTAAGCTCACAAGGACTGTTATATGTCCAAAGAACTTGGGTCAATACCTCTTTATGTTGTTTTAGTATGATTGAATTAAATGGTTGAGAATTTTGGAAAGTGTAAATTATTATCGAAGGAGGAGAGTCACTTCCACTACAGAACTCACCAACATTCATGTGCAACCTAACCTAACTCCCATGTTAGTTGAACTCCCAGGCATTAATTCACTGTATCAGTGAGATAAACCTTTATATTTCGCTCCTTATTTATTTATCTAGTTTGTTAAACAAAATTCCAATGAATATTTTCTTATCCTTTTCAGCAGACCATATTTGCCTGGCAGAAAGTGTTTTGGATGTGTGTCCCAATATACTTCCTGACAGAAGTATTTTACCTGATTTTCTGTTCTGGAACAGTACAGTCCTGGAACTATTCTGGACAGCCCATACATAATCAGCCGCCTGTCCCGACCAACGGAGAAGATTCCATTCCCCTTCAACAGTAAATTAGGATGAACATTACAAGATTCCATTCCTTTTCTGCAGTAATCAAGAAGAAACATTAAAAGATTCCGTTCCTCTTCAGCATTAAACAAGAATGAACAATACAAGATTCCATTATCTTTCAACAGTAATCAAGAACAATAGAAGATTCCGTTCCTTTTCAACAGTAATCAAAAAGAAATACTAAACAGGAATTAGAAAGAGGGTGATAATAAAAGAGGGATATATGAAAGAATAAAAAACTAATAGAAGTAAGGAAGATCAAGGCTTAAAACAAGGATCAAGTAGGAAGGAGCAACAAAAAATGACGAATCATTTACTAACAAATTGACTTAACACAAGACAGTTTTCTTAATCATTTTGAGAGTTCATTTCTCTCTCCTTTATCATTTTTGTACGTGATTGAAATCGTGAGTGATTCTTCATATTTTTCAGCTAAAGTAAATATGTTTATCTACAATATGGCTTGTTTTTGTGTCTTGTAAAAACCCGGAAACAGTTTGATTCATATATTTTACACTGCTGCTATTATTATTTCTCAGTATAATCACTGTTTGTAGTTCCCATTTTATTTTATTTATAAGATACTGTCTTTATTACCTCTAAAGCCCTTCTTAACGTTCCCCAGAGCCACTGCTGCTGTAACTCTTGGGTTCCTCTCCCTCTGTGGCACTTAGCCCTTCTTCTTTGCCCTGGAAAACATACAAGAAAATTGAGTGCTCAAGTATATAAGGGTAATGTCAATAATGCTATTACTACTACTACTACTACGACTTCATTGACCTCCATATAAGAGGGCAACATGAGTTTTTTCTACTACTACCTACTACTACTGCTAAAACATTATTTTTAGCCAAATTAGAACACTTGGCATGTGTCATTAAAAGAAGGTCACGTATGACTGAGCATATACATTGGATATATTGAGGAATACACAGATATATATTAGCTTACGAGCATATAATAACAGTTATTTACAGTAGTACAACTACTGCCTTATTTTTAACCAAATTATGTATATTGATTAATGTCCTTGACAGATGATATATTAAGATTAAGTATATATTAACTAAGCTAAGGTATATACAGAAATACAAAGGAAAGGTGTTACATATTCATAATTGATCAAGGTATTAGTTCTAACCTCGCTTGTAGGTAATTCTAGATAATTTAGAGATGTTGACATTCACAACTGACTCAGATTGAAACAAGACCGTTTGAAGTAAAAATAGTCAGAAATGTATGTGAAAGGTTATATGAGCTGGTAGCGCAGCAGATTTGCACCGGTTTCACTCTCAAATGGGTCTAAATTTGATGAAGATCCGGTGTTACGTCACGGATTCTCTTATTCTATTAAGGGCTAGGACGGTACCTTCTTTCAAAGGACTTTGTTTTTGGCAGTGTGATTACCTAATTGTGATTACCTAATTGTGTTTACGGGAAAGAGCCCAAAGCTCGTATCTTCCCGTCTCCTGATCGGTTCCATTTTTAGACTTAGTGATACTTATCATACCTGTCCTTAAAACTATGGATTGAGGTAGCATTAACTACCTCCTCGCTTAGCGAATTCCAATTATCAACTACTCTTACACTGAAAAAGTATTTCCTTACATCCTGCAAACAAGTTTTCTTCCGAAGCTTCAAACTATGACCTCTAGTTCTAGAGCCAGCCATATCGAAATATCGATCCCTATCCACTCTATCATAACCATGAAGGAATTTAAAGACTGTCACCATATCCCCCCTTACTCTTCTAGCTTCGAGTGATGGCAAGTCTAATTCCCTCAGCCTCTCATCATAACCGAGATTGCGTATTTCTGGCACCAGTTTCGTGGCATGTCTTTGAACTTTTTCAAGCTTAGCTATGTGCTTTTTCAAGTGCGGATTCCAAAAGGGGGCTGCATATTCGAGTTTTGGCCTCACATAGGTTACATAAATATTTCTGAACATTTCCTTGTCCATGTGCCTGAAGGCTACCCTTACATTTGATAAGAATGCATATGCTGCCCTTACTACGCCATTTATATGTATTTCTGGAGACAAATCTGCCAATATGTTTACTCCTAGATCTCTCTCATTTTCTGTCTCCTGAAGCTGTACTCCAGCCACCGAGTAGTCAAGCTTGGGCCTTCTTGCACTTGTACCCATTCTCATTACCTTACATTTTGAGGTATTGAATTTCATTAGCCACTTTTCTGACCACTCATGCAGATTATTTAGATCCTCCTGAAGTTCTCTACCATTGTTCTCGTTTTTTACTTTCTTCACAATCTTTGCATCATCTGCAAACATATTCATGAATGAATTTACAGACTCTGGTAGGTCATTTACATATACAAGGAACAAAAGTGGCCCTAAAACTGAACCCTGTGGAACTCCACTACTAACTCTTCTCCATTCAGACACTGAGTGTCTTACTCTAACCCTCTGTTCCCTTCCTTCTAAGTAAGTTTTTATCCATTCCAAGACATTTCCACCTATTCTAGCCATTGATTGCAGCTTCCTAATAAGTCTCCCATGTGGAACAGTGTCAAACGCTTTCTGGAAGTCTAGGAATATGCAATCTGCCCAACCCTCTCTTTCCTGTAAGATTTGGCTTACCTCATCATAAAATTCTAATAAGTTTGTTACTGTTGATCTTCCTTCTCTGAAGCCATGTTGCCTCACTGACAAAAAGTTGAAGGATTCCAAGTGAAGAGAGATATGTTTCCTTAGTAGTTTCTCCATAAGTTTGCAAACTATGCTGGTCAAGGAAACTGGTCTATAGTTCAGAGCCGTATCCCTCCTTCCCTTTTTGAAGATAGGTATCACATTTGCTTGTTTCCAGCATCTTGGAATCTCCCCCGACTCCAATGACTCCTTAAATATGATACTTAGTGCCACTGATATTGTGTTTGCGCATTTTTTAAGCACATGAGGGGATATGTCATCAGGACCTGTAGCTTTATGAACATCTAAATCCATCAGCGCCTTGCATACCTCTGTGGCTGTAAGGTTGATGTTCTCTAATACCGGCCCTTGAGCTTCTATCACTGCAATCTGAGGGGGTGGGGTATTTTCTACTGTAAATACTGACTGAAACTCCTTGTTCAATTCTTTGCAGATCTCTTCGTCCGTCTCAGTGATGCTTCCATCCGCTCTCTTTAGCCTTAAAACCTGTTCTTTTACCTTCAGTTTTCCTCTGATAAAGCTGTGGAAAAGCTTGGGATTTTCTTTAGCCTTCCTGGTGATGTCCCTCTCATAATCTTTCTCTGCCTCTCTCCTTTTACTTAGGTAGTCATTTCTTGCTCTTTTGTAGGTTTGCCAGGCATTTATGTTTTTTCTCCTCCTATACCTTTTCCAGCATTTGTCTCTCCACTCCTTAGCTCTTTTACACCCATTATCGAACCATTTCTCTCTGGCATGAATTACACCTACTTTGGTGACAGGTATGCAGCAATCTACTATCTTCCCATATTTCTCACAAAAGATGTCATACATTTCTTGTACAGATTTGTTGTAAAATAAGGTTCTCCAGTCAATAACTGCAAAAAGCTCATTCATTTTGATGTAATCTCCTTTCTGATAGTTCCTCCTCATGTCCTCAGTGCCTCTACTCTCAGGAAGAATGTCTTCAATGATATACTCCATCAACAACACACAGTGGTCACTCTTTCCAATTGGTGTGAATGAGTGAATGCCCTTTCAACTTCAGATCGTGGTGGGTTTTGCACCAACGGCCTGACGAATTAGTTGAGCAGACTACTAAACCGGCCACAGTGCTACTCAAATGGGTTTAAATTTTGCATTTCTTATATAGTTTATACAGCACTTCAGAGCCAAAACAGGATACGAATGAAAATATATTGATGGCTTCCATGTGATAACGTATGTTTCCTTAGCTGTTTTCATGAGTACACCTTGAATGCTTTAAATATATCACACGTGACCCATTATTGAATAATTTCTTTTCTTGTTCTAGAACTTTTAGACATTTCAAAATGATGATGATAAAACCTAGCAATGACATTTTTTAGCCCCTTTATTGTGTTTGAGCCTACCACATAGCATTTAGGAAGGGCATCCAGCCTTGATTTCCTAGCTCCAACTTGTCTTGTGTCAGCCCCCATTCTAATTGTGTTCAATAATAACACATAACACAGGAAATAACAAGAACGAGGAAAGTCCAAAAATGCATGTATTGATTCATAATTCCTCTTAATTCAGCATATGTAATGAGTACACTCAACCACATTATTTAAGTCTTGTGAATAAGAATGCATATTACCTGCTTTATGACTCTTCTCTTAAATACAAATAGCAAAATTGATAAATGCATCATCTGTGCAGTGCACTTCAATGTAAATTAGTGAATGTACTTTGGATTCATAAAGAGAGAGAGATAGTTGAGAAAGAGATATAGATAGAGAGAGAGAGAGGCTTACCTGCTCTCGGTTAGCAGGAGGTGCATCATCAGGAGCCTGAGTTACTTCAACAGCTACTTGTGCTGCTGCAGCAGCTGCATCCTCTGCTTCTATTTGCTCTTTCATCTGCAATAGAGTAATAATAATAATAATAAACCACAGAACGTAAAAGTAAGTAATAATTATATTTTTTTCCAGGCATGGCTTAGTAGGCTATATATTGCTCATTCACAGCAAAGGGACCTGAGGGCGAGCCCTCCTCATTCCTTTGTGAAAAAAAAAAATTTAAACATTTAAAATTTCAATCTGTGTTACCAGTGATGTGGAAGGGATAATACGTTTGTTTGTCATCTCCTTGCCACTGTTAACTCACTTGGCAATATCAGTTAAATGGAGTACTGTTTTATGTGTCATATTTAGTCTCCATTAGTATGGGGGTGGACACAGACAGGTTAGAGTTAGGGATCCTGAAATACCTCTGCAACTAGACGTAAGTATTCATCCTCTGCTTCCTTGACAAAATCTCTCTGTGGCTCTTGGTGTTCTTGTTCAGCTTGAGCCGCAGCAGCTCTGCCTCCTTTGACCCTCTCGCGAAGTCTCTGTTCCTTGTGACGGGATTCCAGAACCCTCTCACGACGCGTCTCACGTTCCAGAAGCTTGTGAATAATGATAATAACAATAATTGTAATAATAATAATAAGTAATAATAATAATAATAATAATAATAATAATGTTCCGGTTTTACGTCACAGTCTCCCTTTTCTACCAAGGTCTAGGACGGTTGCCTTCTAGCGAAGGACCTGTTTTAGCAGATGTAATCGTTACCCTGTGAAGGGGCGCGAACCCTCGACCTGACGCCTCAGAGTCGCGGACGCTACCGCTTGAGCCACGGTGACTACATTAATAATAATAATAATAATAATAATAATAATAATAATAATAATAATGATAATAATAATAATAATAATAGTTATAATTAGAAAAAAAAGGAAAACTGTGATGAAATGATGAGGTAAATTAAAATCTTCCACAAATATATGAGAGGAATATACTAGATCAAATTATTCCTGTTCAGCAATTCGAGAGATAATCAATTATCAACTCTAACCCATAGTCATTTTTTTCCACTCAGAATATATTGAAAAATTTATAAAATTTTGTCACCCACGTCCAAAATATATCAAACTCTCTGTCAAATGAGATGTAAGTTGATTACTGAAAAGTCAATGAATTTACAATTTTTTTTATTATTATTATTATTTACAATTAAGAAGAGACTGTCGAGATTCTTAGGACACGTGAGGTTGAGAATCACTGTTAAGAAAAATAACTTTTTTGACTTTATATTAGATAGATAGATAGATAGATAGATAGATGTGGAGATCAGTTTCAAGTGTTGTACTGAAGTTCTGTCTTTACAATGACAACCTCTGAACCTTCAGAAAAGATGGTGTTCTTTCCCGTGACGCCATTACCAACGTCTATTTTCATTTATGTAATATTCAATTAGTGTTACTTACCGCCGCGAAAGGCTTATACTTACTTATCCGAAGGTTTCAGCGTACGAAAAAGTGTTCCTTATCTGTGACCGGTTGGTAAAACTTCCTCCCCCGTGTTTGCCAAGGGTCTTTCGCCCTTCGTCAAAGACCTGTGCAGCCTCTGAAGGAACATTCCTTGACGAAAAGTGAACTCATTTCCAGAAGACACTTATTAGTGTTACTTACCGCAGAAAATGCCACTTTTTTCGGGTTTATCCACTGAAGGAACATTCCTTGACGAGTATTAGTGTTACTTACCGCAGAAAATGCCACTTTTTCGGGTTTATCCACTGAAGGAACATTCCTTGACGAAAGGTGAACTCATTTCCAGAAGACACTTATTAGTGTTCCTTACCGCAGAAAAAGCCACTTTCTCGTGTTTATCTGAAGGCATCAGGAGACGAATAGGAACGTGTAACAAGGATAACGTTCCTAGCTGTGATCCTGTAGCCAATAGTCTTCCTCCTTCGTGTGTGCCAAGGGTCTCCAGCCCTTCGTCAACGACCTGGGCGGATTCTGAAGGAATACTCCAGGAGGAAAGGAGGTCCCAGGCATCCAGAACGCCGTCCAGACGTACTGTAAATAAGACTGAGGAACGGGAGGCACTCCAGCAGCCACTTCTCATCTGGAAAGAAGTATGGAGAAGGAACCAGGTCTTCGTCAGCAGCCTTCAGGTATTTTTTATTATTATTATTATTATTATTATTATTATTATTATTATTATTATTATTATTATTATTATTATTATTAGCCAAGCATCAAGCAATGCTAGAAAAAGTCAAAGACTATAAACCAAATGGCTTGACCTGAGGAAACTAATTTGGTGAGGAAAAGGATAAATAAAAGATGTTTATTTGAGTGTACAAATCAATATGCAAGTAATATGTTATATATGAAAGAATAAGATTATAACGAAATTTATAATAATATTAGGTTTGGTTTGGTTATGTCAGTATATTCCACTCAAAACTAAGGAACCAGTTAGAAATGAATATATTTTTTTAGTTGTTTTAGATAGTAAAATAAAATACAAATCACTGAAAAATATCTAAAAAAAAATATGTACTGTTCGACCCATCACAGTTTAGAGGTGAAAATTAAATTTTTGTTACAGTTGTTGATGTTTTTGAATGAACTTGACCTTGAAACTGTAATAAATTACTGTTTTTTAGGCTAAGTTATCATTCATTTATCGACGGTTTCAAAGCCAAATTCATTCAAAAAACGAATAACATTGGAAAATATGATTTTAACCTCCATATTGAAACTTTCTATATTGTAAAAAATTGACAAATATTCAAAGTAAGTAAAAAGAATAATTTTTGTTATCAAATCATATCTGAACCTGGAGTGAACTAACCAAACTAAGTTAACCAATATCTAAAGATATTATTTTAAATTTCACTAGATTACTTCCTAAATAGGGGTGTGACTGTAGACCTAAAATGACAAGGTTAGGTTAGGTATATTGTAGGATATGTTAGCTTAACATGACCTGGCCTAACCACAGTCCCAAATAAGGCACCAAAAAATTGCCTCAGGTATCTCTTCCAGGATGGTGTATACAATTAAAAGGGGGAAAAAACACTTCAGTAACTTCCTCAGTCATACCTGAGCGGGGACTGGCTTTGTCCACAGAATGGGAGATTCTTTGAAATCTTCAGCCCATAGCTTGATGGTCCAGTCTCCAACAGTCATGAAATTCTTCAGGTAAAATGGATTCCTCTGGATGGAATATATGGGTGCTATGTGGGAGTTGTACAGTAAGCCTGTAGTGAGAGAGAGAGAGAGAGAGAGAGAGAGAGAGAGAGAGAGAGAGAGAGAGAGAGAGAGAGAGAGAGACAGAGAGAGAGAGAGTTAGTATTTTTTTTTACTATTACACCCGTTTTATCCCCATCTCTTTTATGCTGTTTACGTAGGTCTTTATATTGTAAGATTTTTTTATGTGCTTTGAACTATTCTAACCTTCACATTCATCATAAAATAATCATGTTTAGGTTAGGTAAGGTAAGGTTAGGAATAAATCTGACAATTTAGAAGGTCAGATTTGTTCAAAACACGTAAAAGATAAACTTAAATTTCACTCCTAAAGGAAGATGGGCGACCCAACCTAGACAGTGAGGGGGGGGGGGAGAGTTGTGGTGACCCTTTTTCTTTAAGGAACAAAGAGGAGAGATTGAGGTGTGTGTTGGCTTGTGGTGTATGTTCTTTGGCTCTGCCACCCCCCTTGGATTCGGTTTTACGTCACGAACTCCCTTTTCTACTAAGGGCTAGGACGGTTGCCTTCTTACGAAGGACTTGTTTTGGCAGATGTAATCGTTACCCTGAGTGTATATCCTTACTAACCTCAGTCCGTGACGCGCCACCCCCCTTACAAAGGGAAATGGGACCATGATATAAAACATAGTGTGGTAGAGAATTTTTATGTATTTAATATTATTATTTATTAATATTAATGCAGCATAGGAGTTATGCGCAGAACCTGTAAGAAAAAGAAGTTTTATTTATTTATACAGTATATTTTTAAAGGAAGACTTAGATTGAGATGGATGGATGGGGTGAAAAGAGTTTTGGATGCACATGAATATCAGTGGAGCAGGGATGAGAAAGAGTTAAAAGAGATATGAGTGAGTAGAGAAAGATGTGTGATGTGGGCCATAGGGAGTTCTCGCACCTGCTAGCTTGGTTAATTAGGACAGATGGGTCCAGGTGATAACCCTTTATCCCGAAGAAGCAGAGGGTAGTGATGGTGGTGAATTGGCCTCTGGAGATTAAGTGTACCTTGACTCGGCCATTCTTATAACAAAGAGGACTGTGACCAGTGTGTTACGATATTTAAACCCTGGACCTTTAAGAGGGAGAATTTTTTAGTTATGGAATTTGATATACACTTTATATGTACATGTTTCAAATGGTAATCTCTCAAAATGTATGTGGACATGTATGTATGTGCATAGATGCACTTGTATATATGCAGTATACATGTAGGCTATGTATGCTTGTATTTATGAATGTATGCATTCATATATGTATTTGTATATGTATGCATTTTTATGAGTATTTCATGTATGCATATATATGTTGTTAGTGTGATTGTAGGCAATATACTTTTTGACAGATTTTATAAAAATTGCATGAAGGGAATTTTATTTTTCTTTCTAAACCCAGTCTCATGGAGAATATGTTGCACACTGGCCCCAAAATTTAATATTATATTTGCATTGACTGCAATGGAGGTTGGTGTAGGTCAGCGATAGTGTGTGCTAATCATTAAGTGACAAGCCTTGCATCTCGAGTTTAAGCCCTACCACAGGGCATTAGGAAGGGTATCCAATCTTAATCCCCTTTATAACTGCAGCCTGTGTTAACCAGCCTTATTAACCAGTAGATACTCACTAATTCTATCAGGTGGATTCCTGGCTCTTCGGTTACATGCCACCACTTGGCCCTGTTCGGTGCCAACCATGAACTTGGTTGGCATTGTGATCTCATAGTCCAGACATATGGCACTCAGGGCTCTATTTGGGTCAGGTGGATCTTCTCTCAGGGGGTCCAATACTAAGCTGTCTGTCGGTTGGGCCAGTTTTCGGGTGTCCCACCAGAGGACCTGTCAGAATAGAACAATGGGTTGGTCAAGTGCTTATAATGTGAATTTTAATTCTTTAAATTGTATAAATTAGCATTCTTCTTCTTCTTCTTCTTCTTCTTCTTCTTCTTCTCTGTCTGACATTTGTGAAGTCGATCCTACCACGAGGTATTAGGAAGGGTATCCCCCAGCTCCAACAGCTTGTGGCCACCCACATTTGAATGGGAACTGACTGTGAAAAAATATGACAAAAATGATAGTAGTAGTAGTGGAGGTAGAAACTGCAGTGTCAGTAGTAGTAGTATTAGTAGTAGTAGTGGGGATTGAAGCAGTAGTAGTGGGGATGGAAGCAGTATTAGAAGATGATAGAACATTGCAGCTTCCACTCTTACCTGATGTCTGCCTTACGTCTTCATCCTTTACAAGCGCGAGGCACTGACAACTTCCTCGTATAGTGCATTCCAGCATCAGTCATTCTAAAGCTGACGTGGAGTATTTCTTAATATATCTTACATACCTTGGTTTGTACAATTAATGACAATATATATACAAAAGCTGAAATTCCCTCTGTAAAAGTGTTGGCCGAGTCAAAGTACACCATGTTAATACTGATATTTTTTTTTTATGAGTGTGACATCGGGACAGGCAAAAACTGCCCTCATCAATAAAGGCCCGGGCACGAGAAAATACCAAGACGAAGGAAAAGAAAAAGGTTAAGGACAAGGCAGAGATGAGGTAATGCTACGCAAAGGAATATGACAGACAGAAAAAACAGTCGTGGTACAGAGGACCTACAGATATGGAGGATTAGGCCCTGAGATTACGATAGATCCGCATTTTGAAGGATGTTAGATCATAAGAATTAGGAAACACAGAAGGAGGAAGAGAGTTCCAGAGTCGAGAGGTAGATGGGAGGAAGCAGTCGCTTTGTTATATTTCTACCAGAATCCCTTTGTATGTCTAGATTTTGTAGGTTATAGATACCATGAGGGTGTTCTCAGTCCCTTCCTTCCACCCCGTTTAGCCGAATTTTATGACACGCAGGGGAACATGCAGGTGATATTCTTTTCCCCCACCCCATGAGAAAGAAAAAAAATGTAGAGTAAGAGAGAAAGTACTATGGGAGACAGAGGACACTCAGTTCCTCAAGTTACATTTCGGAAATACGCATCAGTAATTTATGTATTTTGATTTAATAATAACGGTGACTGAGTGGTAGAGTGCCACAGCAGGGAGACAGTAAGAGCATCTAGCCTTTATTCCCCAGCTTCAATCCATCTGTGTCCACCCCCAAATGGGGAATAATAATGACATATAAATAAATAGTATAAAGAAAAATATTGTGTTACTAAAAGTTAGATAAAGAAAATTTGATGGTTGGGGGGTGTGATGGGGCAGGGAGAGATGTCCCCATTTACCTGTCCATCGGTGGAGGTTGAGAAGAGTTCAGTTCTGTTCTTATGAGTCATCCAGGTAATGGCTGTTACCATCTGCTTGTGGCTGACTGCTAAGCCTGTAGACTCAACAGGTAAGGACCCTTGCCGGACGTCCCACCATGAGACTTGCCCATTGCTTAGGCCTGGGGGGTGACAATGTGATGATTACTGCTATTACTACTACTACTACTACTGTTATTACTACTTTTATAACTATTTCTACTACTATGTCTACTTCTACTTCTACAATTACTGCTACCACTACTTCTACTACTACTACTAATAATAATAATAATAATAATAATAATAAAAATTATGATAACTTTAGATACAAAAACCCGAGAAATTTGTATAGAAAAATATGAATATATAAATAATAATAAAAAGAAATTAGATTGATATTTCTAAATACAATAATATACAGTGGTGACAGCAATCTACGAACTTAATCTGTTCCCCAAAACTGTTCTTGTGTTGTATTGTTTGTGGGTTGGGCTGTTCATGGGTTGGATTTATTTTTCCCATTGGAAAGCATGTAAATTCCATTAAGCAGTTCCTGGTCACAATTAATATTCATTTTAAAATTTTTTTAGTCGCTAAAAACATGAAATATTATACAAGTTATATGTATTTCATCTGTAAAAGGAAAATTACATTAATAATAGAAAGGAATTCTACTCTACTAAAGTAAAATATGTACACATCAGGTATACAGTATACACTAGTTGATACCCAGTATAAAATAGCAAAACCCAACACTTAGAAAAAGTTGTCACATTCTCCCACTAATAACATATGCAGTAGGAAAGAGTACGTATTGTAGGTAAAAAAAAAAAATAATGTGGGTAAGAAACAGTACTGTATTTACCTTTGTGGATGATTGTTGCTGGCACACATGGATGGTGGTGGAGGAGGAGGAGGAGGGGGACTAAATTTTGGAAGGAGAGTCCCCTTCCATAAAGACATTAGGGAACTCTTTCGATATAGGCTCTATTTCTGGTGTTTTCTCTCTTTTCCCTTTTGGAAGCTGTTCCCCTGCTTACTGGGACAAGGAAACGATTCAGAGAAATTTGTCTTTTTCTTCTTTGATAAATTTTTTTCAAAAAATATTTATTGCATTGTCATTTACCATGTTCACTACTCTATTGCCCCCAGTTTTAAGTGGGTGGTGATTCTCAATAAAAGTCTGCACATCATTCCACTTACTAAAAAATTCTTTAAATTCTTCACTGGACACCTTTTCCCTCTCATCCCCCTCCTCCAGGGACTGCTGCTCTTGGAGAATCTTCACCTGTTCACGTTGCAATTAAACTAAGTCTTCGGTGGTAAGTTCTTCGTTGTGGTCCTCCACTGGCTCCTCCACATCCTCATCATTGATCTCCAAACCCAAACATTTGCCTGTGGCCTCAATTTCATTAACAATTTGAATAGCTAACTCCTGATTGAAGCCCTCAAAGTCTCTATCAGCCACACAACCTGGCCAAAGTTTCCTCCAGGCGGAGTTCAGTGTTCAATATGAGACCTCCTTCCATATGAGACCTCCTTCCATGCTTTTTCAATGAGGCCAATGCAGTGGGATATTAAAATGGTCTTTCCAGAAATCACGAAGGGCCAAATCCGTCACTGGTGACCTGGAAACACCTAGCAAAAAGACCCTTCGTATACAACGTTTTAAAATCAGAAATTACCTGCTGGTCCATGGGCTGGAGGATAGGGAGAGGTGTTGGGAGGCAGTAATTTTACTTTAATGAAATCGTAATGTATTGCAAGATCTTCTGCACCTGGAAGATGGGCAGGAGCATTATCCATTGTGAGGAGACACT